>JAGGAQ010005969.1:0-123114 GCA_017657225.1 Termitomyces sp. T69sscA | reverse complement strand
ACATACCCTCAGTCTCTGGAAAAGACCTGAGGGACTTTCTAATAGAGAAAGGCTTAGAAAACTATACAAAAGATTTAGAAAATTATACAGAAGTGATCAAAGAAAGAACGAGTAAGGGAGAATGACAAGAAAGAAATCTTGAGTAACCAAGAAGTAACTGACACCACTGCTATGACAGAGGAAACCAAGAGTATCTCAACATAAACAAGTCTCAAGGATAACAAGTCATGGATTAGACCTCATATCACCATGTTCTCATATTAACAACTTTATGTAGCCCTTTCCCAATGCACATCAGGAAGTAGGATCAAAGTGATTTTGTTACCAGACAATACAAATAAGACAACTGCCAATATTGTCTATCAAGAGATTCTAAATGGTTTACAATTGTAGTTTATAAAAGTTTGATTATATTGCATACTTGATAGAAATATATGAATACACATTGTTACTTAATGGAATTTGTAGCCATAACCAAACAAAGTGAGGTTATGGCAGTGCCTTTAGTCACTCAATGAGATTTGGAGCCATAACCGAACGAAGTGAGGTTATGGTGGAGCCTTGAATCACTCAGTGGGATTTGGAGCCATAACCGAACAAAGTGAGATTATGGTGGAGCCTTAGTTACTCAGTGGGATTTGAAGCTATACCTCATGAAGTGAGGTATAGCGGAGGCTGAGTGGCGGGGGGTTTGGGGGCTTCGCCCCCAACGAGATACAAGGCCTGTGCCGAAGGCACAGGTCGTAGCTTGTTTGGCCAAGTTATCTAAGTGACTTTTTGCTGATGTAATTCAGCCTCAGATGTTCCCGATCCAGCCGACCTATTTGGCGAACTCACCACAATGAAATCGTGATGTCTTTTTTTGAGGTCATTTTTGGACTTGTGCGTCTTGGCTTCTTTTCTTAGCGACCTGATTCTGAGGTGAGTTCCTCCCCCATCTACGGTTTTCAACGCTTAGTTTGCAGGCCTCTGTTGGTCTCACGACTGAGACCGATGTCTCAATTCAGGACCATCTTAGAGCCCAAGACTCATAACTCTGGCCTTGATGCAATAAATATCTTTGGTTCATCACCTAGTGATCTAACATACACAACGCACGAGCGCCTCATCTGTGGCGAGCCAGACTAATTTGTCTCCTGTGAACTGTTCCTAGAAGATTGATTTGATGCTCCATTGTACGTGCCGATTGATAAGAATAGTAATTCCATGTTTTGATTGGATACTTAGATTTCGGGTACGCCGTACTAGCGGTGGCCTATATTTACAAGCAGGGTTGTTTGGCAGTGACCATGTCACTTTGTGTCACTTTTGACGTCTTAATGGTCTTTGATGAAGTCGAATAAGACTAATCATCAATCAACCCTTCCCCTCGTCTAGTGCCATTCTATTTCGATCCACCTTCCCTTGATTTCCCTTAGGCTGTGTGGGGAATCGCTCATTTGGATGACCGGTTTACACCTCAGTAGCCAGATCAGATAGGGCAGATTCATCAACTACCACTATCCTTAGCAGTCTAGAGAACGCCCTTGTCAACCTTCCGTACGGGCCTCTGTACCGAGCTGCCCATAATTGCGCTCGTCGTCATAGGAGGAATTCTATTACCGGTTCTTTCCTTTCAGAGGTCGCTTGCTAGCTTCTAGATCACTTTCTCCTTCCTTTGACTTCCGCAACTGTAAGGATGTGATTCATGCAGTCAATTTCACTGGTTTCAGGTCTTGTTTCATGGCTGGTCGGTCACAATGGGAATCGACCTTATATGCATCATGTGCAGTTTTCCATAGGAAGATTCTTGTCGTTCTCGAGAAGTCTTTTGTCCTCCTTTGTTTCCAAATTTGTGCCTCTCTCGACCTCATACCGCATGTGTTTGTGATAATCCTTGTTACGCCCAACTTCAACAGCGACATATAACTACTGTACACTGGCCTTACCCAATCGTCTTCGTCTGTCACCTAACATGTCCTTATTCAACACCATTCTTAAGACTTGTAATTCTTTCTCCAGGATTGCTATAATCGGACACCTCAGTTTGCAGCAATGACCGAATCTCCATAAATGCAGATTTTCCTTGCGATCATCACATTGCACCACGTCTCTCGATAGGCCTTTCTGATGCAGCGACAATATGTTGGTTGCCCCCTTGGAAACATCTGACTCACAACCTGTGATACAAAGACCTCACAAACAATTTCGGCACTTAGTAAGTCGGGCTAGAAGTAGCACTGAGACGATTCAAAAAATTTTCGTACCCTATTTCAGGTCAATGACACCAGAATACCAGCAATCCGTGGAGAAAGGGTGTCAGGTAGTTCTCCGTAAGTCTTCCCTCACTGACACGTCATAGGGGTGTATGCTTCTAGATATCTCCTAACAAGTTTATGCTTCTGGACATTTCCTAACAGGCATATGCCCGATCATTACATGACTCCACGAAGAGGGCCATCAAGGTGGTGCCCTGCAATGGCCGGGCACTTTTCCCGATACATAATGTTGATGCAGTACCAGACGTCGACACAGCAAATACCAGGTGAGACGGATTAACTGCTTCTCGCAGCGCTAAAAAAAATATAGAAGCAAACCCGTCTTCATCGGCGAATGCCAATGGCTCGTTTGTATCAAACCCTCGACAAACCATACTCAATATAAGTATAAGCTTCAGGTACACACATAGTACAAGGGTCCAATGTCCTTCCGTGCTATCATTTCTTCCGTTACAGATGTTACACGTCTTGTAAGTGGAGAAATATTATCCAATCATCCGAAGCCGGAGATTGACCAAAGTTATAAAACCTCAGGATATACGGAGCGGGATGCCATCCGAGGACCCTCATGAGGGAACACCAGAACCTCGACGTTCTCGTCATAGGCGCTGGCTTCAACGGTGTGTATCAGCTGCACAAACTGCGCAAGGCCGGATTTCTAGTCAAGGTCTTCGAGGCTGGCAGTGGTTTGGGTGGCGTATGGTACTGGAACCGTTACCCAGGTGCACGCGTCGACACTGAGTTTTCAGACTATCAGTTCTCCCTGAAAGAGCTATGGGAAGACTGGAATTGGACAGAAAGGTTTCCAGGCCGGCAGGAACTAATCAATTACTTTAGCTATATCGACAGAAAACTCGACCTCAACCGTGACATCTCTTTCAACACTCGAGTAACCTCCGCTTCTTTTGACTCCACTACAAACCGCTGGTCCGTTTTCACCAACGTTGGAATAACCGTCAATCCCCGCTTCCTTGTCCTTTGTACAGGTTTCGCATCCAAACCCCTCTTCCCCAACATACTGGGGCTTGACACCTTCCAAGGCACCGTGCACCACACCTCATCATGGCCCCAAGTTGGACACGACATGACTGGAAAATGCGTTGGTGTCCTTGGAACGGGTGCCAGTGGTGTACAAGTGATACAGGAAGCCGCGCCTATTGCGGGCCATCTCACCGTATTCCAACGTACGCCCAATCTCGCATTACCAATGAATCAACGCCGCATCAGCGTAGCTACCCAGACAAGGATGAAGGAGGACATGTATCCCATCCTTTTCAAACGCCGTCAACAAACCTTCACTGGATTCCACTACGATTATCTACCCCTAGGCAGGTTTTATGACATGTCCCCAGAGGAGCGCTATATCTTCTTGGACGATGTCTGGAAAAAGGGAGGGTTTCACTACTGGTTGGGATCGTTTGGCGATCTCTTCTTTGATCAGAAGGTGAATGACGAGGTGTATGCATTTTGGAGAAAGAAGGTACTCGAGCGTGTTCGGAACCCTGCGATGCAACGCAAGCTCGCGCCAGAAAAGCCGCCGCACCCGTTCGGAGTTAAGCGTGTCAGTTTGGAGCAATGTTATTATGAAGTGTTCAACCAGCCTAACGTTGCCCTCATCGACATCAACGAGAACCCGATTGTTGAAATCACTCAGAAGGGCGTGAAGACGCAGGATGGGGTGGTCCATGACCTCGATGTGCTTGTGCTCGCCACGGGCTTTGATGCAGTGACGGGGAGTATTTCTCAAATAGATATCACGGGGATGGATGGTATTTCTATCGGTGACAAGTGGAAAAAAGGCCCCTCAACCTATCTGGGAATGACAGTCTCAGGTTACCCCAACATGTTCTTCCCATATGGCCTTCACGGTCCTACGGCACTTTGCAACGGGCCTACATGTGCTGTACGTCCGTCAATAGATACGCTATTTCGAGAATCTAACAATAACTCTTCACAGGAAATCCAAGGCGATTGGATCGTAGACTGTCTCACCTACCTCCGTCGTCACAATTATACCCGCATTGATGCAAAGCGGGAAGCATCAGAAGCCTGGGTTCAGCGTGTAGCAGACATTTTCTCGAAAGGTCTTTTTGATGGAACCAAGTCGTGGTACACAGGTGCAAATGTACCAGATAAGCGCGTCGAACCGCTCATCTTTGCTGGCGGTGTCCCACTATACACCTCCCTGATTCAGGAGAGCGCTCGAAACGGGTATACGGGCTTCACGCTTACTCCTACAAGGATCGAAGCTAAGCTCTAACCATTGTATCTCATGATAAAGAGGTCAGACTAAATGAGTGTTTGCGTAACCACCAGCAGTAGTCCGGCTTTGATATATAATACGAAGAAATGTGTCCATAGATGTTTATCAAATGCTTTGACGAATTCAAATCCTTAGCAATTGGATCTTGTCTTCATAAGGTTAGAACAGCGAAACATCTGAAATGACTTATTTCTTGGTAGCTTACGCAAACTGTAATTCACCGACGGATAGACAAAAGCTGTCTGCCTGAGTGATCTAATTCCTGTCCACATAAAAGCACGTTCGTAGGTACGCACCCGTTCTTCACTCTAGCTTGGTCTTTCAGGTGGCGATCCGGTTGTCGTAACCCATTCCGGACCCTCAGGGACCGTCCAATTCCCATTACATCCCCAGTCCCAGTCCGTCTCCGCAAGTAACACTCTCTGCGCTTCAACGAAAGTCGCAATGGGGCACAAGCCGTCGGGATGCTCGGGGCATCCTTTAATGCCCGTGAGTGGGACAACACCGTCGTTGATGACGACGCGAATTTGAGGGCCAGGCACGGAGGTACATTCGAGGACTAAGGTTACGTTATGTCAGTGGATGAAGGTTGCGAGGGGCGACGTACGTTGGAATTGGACGTTTGTGGCGAAGGGCGCAAGGTTGGAAACTTCGAACGGGCGGCGCCGGGGTATGTAAGTCCACGGGAGCGGACCCGACGCAGCAAAATTCGTCAGATTCAGCGCGGTGATAACTGGATTAGAATCAGAATCACTGCATGGAAGGAGGGATTTTAAATGCTGACTATTCAGTACGACAGCATCGTGCGTGGCATCGACATAAAGACTATGGTCTAGGGGGAATGTGATAGGGTTATCGTCGAGCGTAGCATTTGTCGCTGGGTTGTGGTCGGTGATCTTAGTGTGTGTCAAGCGGGCGACGAGTTCTTTGATCCAGCCATAGCCTTGCGCACGGGCAACAGGCGACCCGAAGGATGAATCGTACCTGCAAGTCATTAGCTCCGATAGATGTTGTATGTAGTCTGTAATCTTACCAGAATGTGAGGTCAAAGCTGCGACAAAGTCAAGAGTCAAAGACACTTTTCAAAGATGAAAAATATATCTTCACGAGTAATTGAAACCCTCCCATTCCTCCTCTGTAAAAAGTTCGCAGAACTCGGAGTAACCGATCGCTACAGTCTACATTTCAAAGTTAAACGTTGAATGGTACATTTGACTGGAGACCGTAGCATACCTCGTAGGCACACAGTTGCTGCATAGTGTAAATGTCTTCAATCGTGAGTTCAAAGCCCTTCAAAGAACGCTGTAGACGCTGAAGGGCTTTCTTGAGATAGACAGTTGCCCATCGTTCAAGGTACCAAAGACTACGGAATGCTTTGCCGGATGTTATAGCATTCGGGCACCTGATGTCATAAGAGCTCAAGATGAAAGAAAATTTATGTGGAGAAGAGGACGTACGCGTTGTAAGGTGCTAGGCTGTTACTGAACTGCAGACTGGTATAAGAGATGTCCAATAAGAGGTCGTGCGGTGGAGCTCACGTTTAAGGCTTCTATTGTGATGCTCTGCTGGTATTTGCCTTCAAGAGGATATCCGAAGAAACCAAGAGCAAAATTCAAAGCAGAGTAAAGCATTCGGTCCCTGTAGGACGGATTAGTAACGCCTGTGAGACGTCGGATTGTTCTTACTGGGATTCGGTTCGAAAGACAGGAATGGTATTGGTCTCCGTGAAGTTCTTCAAGGGGAGATTTATTAGAAACCATTCGAGCGGGACATGGTGTAATGTACCTCAAGAAGGAACCCGTATTTCAATCGCATGGAGATACCCAGGTCATCTTCGGATGCGATGAGATTTTTACCTACGCAGAAAGAAATACTGGAACTAACACAGTTGTTGCCGGCCGAAGGGAGTGAGCACTACAAAACGAAAGAGTCAAGTGAAGTTCTAAAGAAGAAACAGGAGCAGGTTAGGTACACTCTTCCCCAAGTTTGTAAGTCCTGAAGTTCAATTATCAGACTCGTAACTATACGGGAAGCAGGACAACGCACCAAGTATTCAAAAAGTCGAGGTCTCCTGTCGCAGTCCAATTTGCAGCGGCCTTGTTCAATCTCCCCGCAAATTTCGCCGGACTAGCATAATTGACTGCAAACGCCCAAATCTCAAAGCGCAATAGAAATATCCACGATATACCACTTACTCGATGCGGGAGGGTACCTCGCTCCATGCCTATGCAAGAAATGGAGCCCAGTCACTCGACACGTCTCTGGCACAGTCGGGTCCGAGTCAAGGCCAAACACACCCTTCTCAACACTAAACCACGGAGACAGATTACCCCATTTCTTGAAGAGATTGAAATCTTTCGAGGGAGACCCCTTGCCCCCTAACGTGTCAGGCTTGATAAGCTGCGCGGCCCCGGTTTGCATTGGGTACGATGGCGCGGTGGCAATGATGGCAGGCTCAGCTCCGGTGGGTGTTCCGCCAGGATAACCTACGTCGCTGGGGAAGAGAGTCGGATTTGCGTTGGTCGGGTGCGTAGGGGGATAGCTATGTACTTCTGTGGATCCTACGTATGGTGGCGCAAGAACTTGGATGTCATGCTCAAGGCTCCTCACTGTGTTGCAGTGGGTTGTTTGCCCATGTTCAGAACGCCCCGAAGTATAAAGGAGTTGGGTTATACCGAATGATAGGGCGCCGGCGCAGAAAACTAGGAAAAGACGTTTCTTTGAGGACTTGACTGGGGGCAATCCGTGCTCCTGGGGGTAGGCATCAGCGGCCTCGATGTTCAACTTGGCCATTGCTGGGGCAAAACGACCCTTCGGTTCTTCTTATAGGCTCTGAATGCTGTTACATAGAATGAACTTGGCCACGGAAGAAGACTTGATGATGATGGAAGGTACTCTCACTCCTATACTTGCTGTGATACATATGTGGTCTGAAATGATTCTTTGCATTGGTATCACCTTTGTCGAACATTATACAAGCTACATGAAGATGAAGACTGTAGATGTATGTGAAAAGCTCATCTGACATAGCGGATCTCACCGTGACACACGCGATTTTACATTTGACTCAGGCCACTCCAATCAGAGCCGCCGGCACTGTTCTTGAACTGAAGCTGACTACGTACGAGAAATTTCACTGCCTCCTTGCTTTCTTCTTAATGCCTTCTATAATTCACATAATCGTAATAAGGTCAGTGAGCTCGAGAACCTTATTATATTGCTCGATTACTCCTAAGTTCGTCGCCACCTCCATATAGATCAGCTTCTGGCATGGGCGAAGAGCGGGCGGAAAGCGGCTGAGATCGATGATGTCTTCGGTCTACTGTCATTTGGGCCTTGCACAACTTTTGTCACGTCTCTCTGCACAAGAATCCAAAACGCGTCATTTTTCAAGTGACTCATTTCATACTCCTATAGCTACAAATCCAACACATATCCTGATCTGCACATTGATGATACTTCCAGTGAACAAGAATGGTGAATCCTTGGAGTATATTTCAGTGCAAGTCGGTATTAATGGGAAGGACATGGTGACAAGATAGCATTCAAATAGAGTATGTAGAAGCCTTCTCGACGTCCTGCGTCGGGTATCTCCGAAGGTCACGATTGTGAAAGGAATACACTGCAAGTGCTATAACTGAGCAATGTTACACAATTGACGTTGCTCAGAATCAGGAATGTAACAGTTCAACCGGTCATGGATCATCCCGTCTCTTCACAAACCAATTCATCGGATTACTATGACGAAGATGATTCAGCCTTCCTTGAGGCTCTAGCGACTACAACTCTTCCAGGAGATATAGATGTCTCCATGGACTCTGAACCAGAAGATGGCGCGCTAGACGACAGTCAGAAACTTGAACCTCCTCCAGCGACACAGCCTTCGCTTAAACGAGCTCGCATAGAAGTCCACGAAGAGAGCGAGAGACAGGGACAGGCTGACTCTCCCGTCGACGAAGATGTGTACGGCCAGTCCCATTTCGGAGAGTTTGGAGAGTATATGCGTCGCAAACGTGCCAAGTTGCAAATCCAGAATGCGGACATTGATCAGGAGACTGGAAGTCATCTTTTCAAGGGACTAGCTATCTATGCAAGTTTTTCGTTGTTTCTCTTTCATACTCGACAACAACTGATCTTATGGCAGATCAATGGATATACTCAACCTTCTGTCCAGGATTTGAGAAAACTTATTGTTAAACATGGTGGAATATTCCAACCCTACCTCGACAAAAAGTCGATAGTGTGAGTCCTTGACTATCAATCTTTGACTAGCCACTCATCAGGTTTACCTCAGGACACACATCATCACATGCTCCCTCACGGGCGCCAAAATGCGCGAATTTAAGCATATGAAAGTCGTCCGACCAGAATGGTTGGTCGAAAGCGCCAAAAGGGGGACATTATTACCCTGGCAAGACTTTGTCTTCTCGCAGAACGAGAGGTCAGAGAGCATTCAAGGTTCCAAGGCTAAACAACTCGCTCTCCTCGATCCCTCCATGTCTTTCACAGCAACCCCCTCCCGGAGCCCCGCGCGAAACCTTGTTCCACTTCCAGTTACCCCCGTGAAGCAGAAGCGACAAGCTTTATTTGAGGCAGCCACGCCGATTGGCAAGAGAACGCTACTCCCATCAGCACTTTGTCGAAAAGATGGCAAAAGCATTTCATCTTCGCCCCAGCAATTCAAGGGGGCACACGACGTGGAATCATATGTTCCTCCCCTTCAACGGGTACAAGCACCTCTCCCTAGCAGTACCAAGAAATTCGCGTTTCCTCTCAATCCGCTAGCCCTCAACAATCAGAAAGGCATCGCGGGCGCCTCGAAACACACAAATGCGAGCTCGGTTAAAGACGAAGTTCCATCCTATGCCGGACACGAATCAAATCTTCTCGCCGAGCGCGTGATGGCCAAACCCGAATGGCGGAAAGCGCATACTTCTGTTGCTCCCGACTTCATTGAGGGATATTACAAAAACTCTCGGCTGCACCATCTGTCTACTTGGAAAGCCGAGCTCAAAAATCTTGTTCAAGAGGCACAGGAGCGCGCGGAGACGGTGGGGGCCGCTGAACTCGTGGGTCGGGTTGATTCCGAATTGATCGAGGCCCGAGAAGAGCCGGAAGGTGGTGTGAGCATGCGAGGCGCTGAGCTGGTGATGAAGCCGCATGATAAAGGCAAAGTTAAGGGGAAGGGAAAAGAGAAGGCAGTGGATGATCGTGTCATCATGCATTGCGATTTCGATTGTTTTTTCGTTTCGGCGGGGTTGACTTCTAGGCCGCAGTTGAAGGGCAAACCAGTGGTCGTGTGTCATTCGCAGGGTGCACAGGGAGGAGCGTCGAGTACGAGTGAAATTGCGAGTGCTAGTTATGAGGCGAGGGCTTTTGGTGTTCGGAATGGGATGAGGTATTTGATGCACTGAGTTTTTTCTTCATCGCCGCCGCTCACAAGTGTCTTTGATAGTCTAAAGCAAGCACGCGAGCTTTGTCCTGGTGTTACAACCATTCCGTACGAGTTTGAAAGGTGAGATGGATATATTACGACTTCTGCGTTTCTGACTAGCGTTTTAGATACAAAAAACTGTCGTTGAAGTTCTATACAATTCTCATGAAACACGCAGACGATCTTCAAGCTGTTTCCGTCGACGAGGCAATTATAGACGTATCTAGCATCGTACTTCAACTCCGTGCTAAGACGTCAGAGGATGACCTTGCTGTTGACCCAGCCAAGGACTTTGCTGAAATGATACGTGCCCAAGTCCGTCAAGCCACCGGGTGTGAAGGTACGAAAGTCCCCACTCTCCTCAAATTCAATCACTCCACGTCCACCTAGTGAGCATCGGCATCTCCTACAACATCCTTCTAGCTCGTCTTGCAACCCGGCGCGCCAAGCCCGCGGGCTCGTATCATCTTGTACCAGAAGAAGTCCAAGAATTCTTAGTTCCGCTTAGTATTACCGATTTGCATGGGTTTGGATCGTCGGCGAAGCAGAAAGCGCAGGAGAAACTTGGTGTAACGACGCTTGGGGATCTCATGGACAAGAGTAAGGCAGTTTTGTGCGATGCGCTGGGGAAATTGACGGGTGAGACTTTGTACAATGCGCTGAGGGGAGTCGATGAGAAGAAGTTGGAATCTGACAAACCGAGGAAGTCTGTTTCGTGCGAGATTAATGTAAGTTTTTATTTAGTATACTCGTGTACGCCTCAATCCATAACCATGACCATCAGTATGGTATCCGATTTGAGAATGGACAACAGGCTGAGGCGTTCATATACCAGATGGCGAAGGAGGTCGCCAAACGATTGGATGATATCGGGATGATTGGAAAATCTATCACTTTGAAGATCATGAAACGCGATCCATTGGCCCCTGTTGAACCTCCTAAGGTTAGTGATAACCCATGGATGGTATATTGTAGAACATTATTGATGTTCGACACAGTTTCTTGGACATGGAGCGTGTGATTTGTACAACAAACAAATATCACTCATCGGACCAGGCGGTCGAGCGACAAGCGACGAAAGACTCATTGGGGAGCACGCTTACCGTATCCTTCGCTCGTTCAATTTCGATCCTAAAGAATTACGAGGTATTGGGATCCAGATCCAGAAACTTGAAAAGCCTTCGTCGGGTGGAGCCGTTCAGCAAGGGATGCTACCCTTTAGACGTTTTCCTAGCCCAAAGAAGCCTGTGCGTCTGTTACCGCCAGCGGCTCCTCCAGATGTTGCGATCTCGGATAATGAAGGACCTATCAAGCAAGAATCCCCAACGAAAGACACTGATGACATTCCAAATTTCTCTCAAGTCGACCTGGAGGTTTTCAATGCGCTTCCTGATGATGTCCGTAATGAACTAGAGACAGAGTACGAACGTCGATCAGTCTCAGCCCCTCCTGTGGGTCCGCCTCCACCACCCGTAGTACCTCGAAAGGGTGTGTTTCCCAAGAAGATAGCGATAAAGGGTACGGACTATTCAAGAATCGTTCGACAACAAAGACCCCGTACTACTCGTCCTTTCATCTTACCAACGAAGAACCACCTTTTTCAGAAGAAAGGCCGAGCAGGGGCAGTCAAGATGTCAGACGAAGCACTCCGCGCTTTGAATATTGAACCGACCGTTTTCCGGGACCTACCTCCTAATGTACAGCATGAACAACTCGCTATACTACGTTTGATTAAGAAATATGGCAAGGTGCCTACTCCGCCGTCCAAACGCAAGGTTCTCAAACCTCGTAAGCGCAAGCCGATCCCTGCACACCTTTTATGGCGTGCGCCTCCGCCACGGGCACGGTATATTGAACCGCCCATATTGCGCCAACAGGGTAAGCAGAAGTACGAGAAGATTTTGATGACAGAGACGCCAGATATCCAGAGGGCGATCGAGTTATGGGTCGCCACATACCAGAGATGGGCACCCAAAGATCAGGACGTTCAGCTTTTTACGAAATATCTCGTCAATGTCGTAGATGGGACTCAATATGGGGATGTTGGTGTCGAACGAGCTATAGCGATTTTGAAGTGGTGGTTGGTGCTGCTAAGACGCTATTGGGGTGGGTCAGAGTATGTTGAGGAAGACGAGCAGATGAAGTTGAGCCAGGGTAACCCTGTTGGAGCTGCTTGGTGGAAGATATTTCGAGACATCAAGGCGAAGATGGATACCGTGGCACGCAAGAAGTTCGGTGGATGTTTATCCCTCAAGTGAGGCCCCTTCCCAGTGCTGTTCATCAAAAGACAAGAGGCAGGTCAATCATACTACGTGTATCTCGATATTATTTGAAAGTCGACATCTTGTATATCCCGCAGAGACTATCAACGCCGCGGAGGAAGCGGTGTTGTTAACGCTGTGTTGCTCGCTATACTCCATGTCGTCCATACAGGCTTTGAAGCCGATGAGCATTCGAGGTGGTACTCTCCCAAGTTCGCTCCAAAACGGATATGCTCTTTGCACAGACGACACCTCGCGAGCTAACTAAGAGTCCCATGTGTTTATGTTGTCCCAGTGACGGCACATCAAACACACGAGTTCAAGTGATTGGTCATGTCTTTCTATGGCTTCACACCGATACTAGCTTAGATCCACAGAACGATTTGTTCCAATTTTGTATCCGCTTTTGTCACATCTGGCGTTTCCGATGCGGGAACCATTTGATATTCACATCGAATGCTGTGATCATATGCGGGTCACGATGTATGTCACTCCTTCAGTCCTGCGCAGTGCTCATGTTGGGTGTATATTTAGGATACAAGAACTTTTACGTTGTGCCATTCGAACCGTCGATTTCTATTTAGTTCTCTCCAATCTTTATGATCTCTCCTGCTTGAAAGGGATACTGCTAGCAAATCATGGCATATCTCAATTTTCCTGTCTCCGGGACTGTAGACCCTTCGCCAGATGACCTTGGCATGAAATGTCTTCATCCTATGTGCGACAAGAATGCTGCACAGAACGCATCTGGAGAGTGAGTGAAATCCGCCGTCTTTTTGTGTGTGATTTCTGACTGAACGATGGGAAATGCAAGATCGAGTAGTACTGAAGCGTCCCAGGAAGTGTAAGTACATGTCTACGGAGAACACTATCTCACGCTGATGATTTTACATCACGTAGCGGGACTAAATTAATGACTACTTCTTCCATCGTCCTGCCTGAAGTCAAGTCTGCAATCCTTACCGGGCCAACAGCAATCTCCATGGGGCCCGTCATTTTGAGAAGACCGGTTGCTACAACGGTCAAGTATGTTCGGTTGCGTGATACACTGAGGACAGCCTATTACTCATGCGAATGCAACTAGATCGGCGAGTTATCAGTCTGCTGCTTACTCTGCATCATCCCTTGTATTGTATATGAGCAACGAATCTTCGACTTTGAGCCACGGGTGCTTAATTGTGGTAGCGTCAGTGCTCGGAGGCCTCATGATCATCGCAGTCATCAGTGTTGTCCTCTATTCAAGATATACGCGTCACCGTGATCGGCACGACGTTGAACTGCCAAAACTGGATCCTTTCCTGCAAACCGATTCGAGCCGCGAAAGATCATCCAAAAGCGACAAAGGTGGGTGTCAGCCTCGTTTTCAGCTGCACACTTAGTTTACCCATAACACAGGCTGGTCATTGCCTGAGAGTGATCAGTGCAACATATCAAGCATCAACTTGCAGAGCTCTTCACACACTGAATCATTGCCAGACTCTTCCATCCTTTCTTCGCGAGAACAAATCGATGCAAATCCTAGATTTATTCGTACTTTTTCGCTGCTTCCGGGACAAATGTTTCAACCCCAGTTTGTCGATTCGGTTATAACGTGCTTAGAAAGGGACGTGCGGAGGAGTGTAGGCCCATTCCTTTGGCGTCCCAACCAGGAATATCTACCACGCTACTCTCCAGTATGAAGACTGTTTGAAGGTCTGTCGCAGTAGGATTCTTGGATATTTATGTACGTGCAAGAGGATATACAAGGCCTACTTCATTGAACGCACTAACAGAGCGAAACAAGCTCTGTTTCCATAAGCAAGAAAACTAAATAGCCTAATGCAACTGTTGCTGTATATCTGTATCATAATCGCTTAAAGTGATGACAATGACAATTGTCAGAAGCAGCAATGAAGTTTGGTAACAATCCATATTCAGGAGGTTGCTTCTATGTCGTCCTCCATTAGTAAGCGGCAGAAATGCTTGGACTAAACCATAAGTACATGTACAGCAAGTACGTCGCTGAGTAATCACATCACATCACATCATTGCCAAGAGCCAAATAATGTATTTCAGTTTGAAGTCGATTGTACAATTAAATCCGAGGTTTTCTACCCTTTGCAAGGAAAAGTCTGACATCGTCCTTTGCAACTAGATTGTCCGAAAAACCAAAAGAGTCGAGTCCTGCGCTCTCAAAAGCTTTGCGCATGTCCGGTTCACCAAGTCCGCCTCGATGAGGGACGATATGATGAAATTGGTCTGGAATCAGCTGATGATGTTCATGACCGACATGTGCATCCTCTCCAGTATATTTGGCAAGATCTATGACAAGGAGCACACCACCGGGCTTCAGAAAGTGGACCAAAATACGAGTGACAGCATCAATATCAGGGAAATGATGGTAAGCCGATGCACACTGCACAATTTTTAGCAAGGGGTTAGGCCTGTCAGGTGCTGTGGGTGCTGCAGCCTGATACTCACGATTATCACGTCAAATTTCTCATCCCCCAGTTCACCAGCTTCACCTCTCAGCTCAGCGCGGAAGGCTTGCATCTCTTCTGGAAGTATTCCTTGATTACGGACGCGCGTATTGAATTGATCGACCATTCCTTGGCTGATATCGACACCAACAATGCGCTTGGTGTAGGGCGCAAGTTCCCTGGACACTAATCCTGTCCGTACAAAGGCGATTTTGTGAGGAAAGTTAAGAGATCAGGAAAAACGAACCTGTTCCGCAGGCGTACTCAAGAACAGTAGTGATGTCTTCTTTAAAGTTGTAGGCTTCCCTTATTTTCATTGCCGTCCTTTGACTCGTCAAAATCCAGGATAATGATTTGATATGGATGAGTGACTGTACCTGCGGGCGCGCTCAAGAGCATGAGGGTACTCATCATACTGAGTGGCAGTCTTGTCAAAATGGGTTCTGTTAGCCTCGATAAAGTTGATAGCGTCTTCTGCCATGGATTACAAATGATTCACGAAATGGGGGATTTCGGAAGGTTCTTAGCATGCCTGCCTGCCTCTATATCTACTCCGAAAGAACTAATCTTATCAGGAGATCAAAGGGGACCCGCGCAGTACATTGTTTGTTGATGTAGCGGGTTGGTTCCCACTGTCCTGGAATTGACCGCTCTGCGTCGTTCGTTAGTTTTAATAGGACAGGTACCGGTGCAACTGTTTCGTCACATGTAATTCAGGATATATTCCATTCCAAGTGAATTGTTATAGTTGATCTCAAACTGATCTACAGCTAGGCGTTCTGTGCCAGTATTTTTGTTGTGCCAGTATTTTTGTGGAGCTCAGACAACCCTGAGGAAACTACCAGCCTTTATCTACGTCTCGACAAGCATGGATATCAACAAACGAACAAGATCTGGGGTCCGACTGTCGTGAAATGTGCTGTAATTATCACTGTGAGGGCCCTTCCAAGGTGATGCGGCAGTCATCTTTTTCTGCTACGACGATGCATAACAGCCACTCTGGGCCAGAAGCGCCCGTCCCATGGACTCACACATTCTACTACAGGTACCGGGCGACTTGTACTAGAGGTTACCAAGTAATAGACACCGTTTCCATAGAGCGATTTTACCCCCTTTACCCCTAAAGCCAACTACCCGGTTACTGGTGGTACGTTTAAAGGTTAACATTGTCAGGGCTTATACCATCTGTCACTCTTGCGCCAATTGAGATCCCTAGTCGCAGTGCTGACTCTGCTTTGATTAACGCTTTTTTGAAAGGAACGGACTGAAATTGTGAAGTTGAACATACCAAGTAGCTACATTACTACATCTGTGCCAATATCAGTCGTCAACGAAGCTCCAACTACCGAAAGCAAACAACACTATTGAAAGATCCTGATCAATCTCGTAAGCTGGAGTGTCAAGCAATTGCCCCAGCCCTAGTCATCCTAACCCAAAGTCCCCCCTGAATGACATGGTCAGTTACCGAGTCGTTGCTAATGATAATTTATGGTTGGTCACTCACCCGAGCATACATAGTTAGATGCGACTTGAGATACACCTTCTCAATCGCCTTGCGGCCGACGCCTTCAGCCCAATGCGCGGGTGGCTTAGCCTGAGGTGGAGATGCAGCCTCATCAAGGGAGACACTAGTAAACTGCTGCATGAAACGGATCAGCATGAATGATATCTCGTTATATGCAAACTAGTAAGGATGGAATTCAGGTCAACTAATCATAATATGTCAATATACGAGCAAACCTGTTGGCCGAGGCAAATACGTGGGCCAGCATTAAAGGGCAGGAAGATAAATGAATTGCTGAGGAGGTATTTCTTGAGTCTAACATCAAGGAAGCGGTCGGGGTCAAACTCATCCGCTAAAGTCGTTCATCGACATCCGCCGATTTGATAGTAACAATATGCTTACCATCGGGACCCCATAAGTCTTTGCGCCGGTGCATGATGAAGACCGAGTACAACAACCTATCATATGGAATTGATGAGAGTCTTGTCACAACTATCTTGGCTTAATAGAACATGCTCTGTTCTGGCAGGGATGTAAATAGGTTTTTGCGTCGGATCATGGGATGGCCAGACAGTTTCTTCAATATTCTCGCTGAATCTTTGGTCAATGCAAGAATCAACAAGATAGAAATCTTGAATCACCGTGTATTGAAGGGACTTGAAGAGGACGCGTGAAACGCGTCAGAATGTGAGCATAAGATATCGCATCAAGTAAACTTACACGGCAGGGAAAAGTCTTAATGTCTCTGGGAAGTTTAGAAGAACCGTTCACGTATGGGCAGAGTCTTGACGAAAATGGGACATACCATTGATGACAGCCCTGAGATACTTCATATCCCTGATATCATCATAGTCAGGACGTCTGGTAGGTCCTACTCTTGCAAGGACTTCTTCACGGAGGCGCGCGTGAATGGTAGGATACATCGCCAGACAATAGATAACAAACGTCAAGGTAGAAGCTGTCGTATCACGTCCTGCGATCATGATATTCAAGCTATATGTACAAAATCATTTGCATGAGAAATCAAGATCACCTATGTCCCATTACTTACGTCTCATCTCTCAAAACCACGGGATCTTTTCAATTAAAGATGTGGTATCAATCTTCCGTCAAGGCGATTGAGAGACACCCACCAGACGAAAGTCTTACAAGATGATCGATCAGTGTTTCTCCCTCCTCAACATGGGATTCTTCCTCCTTCGATTTGTCCTTAGGGTTATTTGCGTTCTTAATTAAGGCTTCATTGATAATAGGGTCCAAGAAAGCCCTAACAATCTCCATTGGTTTCTTCGTTTTGTCCACAAAAATCTCGGTGAGCGGCCACATCCAACCGTAGAGATTACGACGTGCGACGCTCTCTTGAACCTGGAGAAAAGCAATGGCGAATTCACTTGCAGATTGTGCCTGAGGAGTAACGGAATTGGGAGTAACGTGGGCAGCATTATGCGGGTATGGGATACCGGCGGTAAGGCTGTGAACATTGTAACCAAAGAGAAATTCGGCCGCAGAATCCAAGGAGAAGCGAGACATCAAGTCCTAGTGTCAGGAAGCTTAAGCTATGACGAGACACTTCAAGAAACTTGACATACTTGGAAATCGATAGCGTTTCCACTGCTCATGCGCTCTTTAATCAGCATCAGCGCAGTATTTGCATGACGATCAAAAATATCAAAGTCTCTGATGCGATCACGAGTGAAGAAAGGGCGAGTCATGGACCTGTGGAATCTTTGGGATATCCTAAGGTTGAGCTCGCTTGAGGTTTTTGGAAGACCCACTTCCACATGTCCCCTAGCGAAAGATCAGTGACATAAGAGATTACTTAGCATCTATGTTCACCGTCTGTATTGAAGACTCCAGAACCTAGGACAGAGAACATTCGGTGCTGGAATTTTTTCCCTGTTTATGCATTCTGATCAGGTTTGGTTATCCAATTGGGGACAGAGATTCCAAGGAAGTCGTTGCCTTTTTCGTAGTTAGGAAAGTCAGTTGCGAGAATAGTCTTGATGTGTTCAGGCCAAACTGTCATGATCTTATTCGACCACAATAACGGCACATTGACAGTTGGATCTCCTTCGCCAACCCAATTGAAGAAACCGTCGCCTTAAAACAACATCATACACCCTCTTGAACATGACGGTCGTTGTGAGACTTACCGAGATAACCGGTATCTCTGGAGCGCCGTAGGGCAGCCATGACATCGATATTCCCTATAGATTTCCCATCAATCCTACGTACAAGGCGAGCCCCTAGCTTGGCTGCTCGGCGCCTATCATGAAGTGTCTTGTAAATCATACGGATTGTTGAAATGAGTGGCAATAGCAGTATCGATCCTAAGACGACGAGCCATGTTGGGGGCATATACCTGCCAAAAACACCTCGTTCGTTCAAGAATTCAAGTAGGAACCGGAAGAACACATAAGGCATAGCAAGTGCATTGACATAATAGAAGATGAAGGTGACTCCTGGAGTGATGGCCACCATCTTGACGCAACCTTTCAGAAGAGGGTAACTCGAAGTCTCAAGCGTTGGGAAAGAAGAGCACAAGGACTTGACTTGAAAATATCATGATTTCACAGCAAAGGCTGGCGATGCCACGATGTCACGGTTGTGGGATGTTTTTAAACACTGGTCCTCTCCAGGCACCAGTTACAATGATTACTACGCCGGGTAACGGCATCACCAATACACTTGTTACGCTACTAATTCTGAATTATTAAGTCATAGACATTGTCACCCGGATATATGTCACCCGGATATATTGATCCAACAAAAGCCGACTATCTGGTTGCTCTGATGCGTTTCAAGGTTGATATGTCAATTCACAAATAAAATACCTCATTTCCGTCAGACCTCTACCAACTCAAATAGAAGTTTCAACTCTGCTTTCATTGACGCTCGTTAAAAAGACAAGTGTAAGCTAAGCTTACAGGATGAAGTCGATCTTGAAGCTGAACACACTAGGTATCAACATTTTACATTTCAAACTATATCAAAAGTCAAAAGCTCCAAGTCTTGAAAGGATTTTCTGATCTTTGTACATGGTTCATATCTTTCAATCAATCTCATAAGAAAGTGTCAAGCAATCGGCTCAGCCCTGGTCACCCTGACCCAAAGTCCACCCTGAGTAACATGTTCAGTTATCAAAGTCGTCATCAAGAAATCCATGACAGGTCACTCACCCGAGCATACATAGTTAAATGCGACTTGGGATACACCTTCTCAATCACCTTGCGGCCGACACCTTCTGCCCAATGCGCAGGTGGCTTAGCCTGAGGTGGAGATGCAGCCTCATCGAGGGAGACACTAGTAAACTGCTGCATGAAACGGATCAGCATGAATGAAATCTCGTTATACGCAAACTAGTAAGGATGGAATTCAGGTCAACTAATCATAAGACGTCAATATACGAGCAAACCTGTTGGCCGAGGCAAATACGTGGGCCAGCATTGAAGGGCAGGAAGATGAATGAATTGCTGAGGAGATATTTCTTGAGTCTAGCATCAAGGAAGCGGTCGGGGTCAAACTCATCCGCTAAAGTCGTTCATTAAAAACCGCCAAATCAGTAGCAAAGATATATTCACCATCGGGACCCCATAAATCTTTACGCCGATGCATGATAAAGACCGAGTATATCAACCTATAACATGACATTGGTTAGAGCCCTGTTACAACAGCTATAGTGTTAAAGAACATGCTCCGTCCTGGCAGGGATGTAAATAGGCTTTTGCGTTGAATCGTGGGACGGCCAGATGGTCGCTTCAACGTTCTCGCTTAACTTGAGTCAATACCACAGATGACAAGTTGATATGGATATTTTGAATCACCGTGTATTGAAGGGACTTTACAGGTCGGTCACGTAAAATCAGTATGTGAACAGAAGATATGGCATTCAAGAAACTTACACAGCAGGGAAAAGTCTCAGTGTCTCTAGGAAGTTGAAAATCATCTACTTTTGATCACAATATCATCGACAATGATCTGGCGTACCGTTAATGACAGCTCTGAGATACTTCATATCCCTGATATCATCGTAGTCTGGGCGTCTGGTTGGTCCTACTCTTGCAAGAACTTCTTCACGGAGGCGCGCATGAACGATAGGATACATGGCCAGACAATATATAACGAATGTCAGGGTAGAAGCCGTCGTGTCACGTCCTGCGATCATGATATTCAAGCTAAATGTGCAGAACCCTTTGCATCAAAAATCAAGATCACGTATGTCTCTTTACTTACGTCTCATCTCTCAGAACCACGGGATCTTTTCGATTAAAAATATAGTATCAATCTTCTGTCAAGGCGATTGAGAGACACCCACCAGATGAAAGTCTTACAAGATGATCAATCAGTGTTTCTCCCTCCTCGACATGGGATTCTTCCTCCTTCGATTTATCCTTAGGCTTATTGGCGTCTTTGATTAATGCCTCTTTGATAATCGGGTCCAAGAAAGCCCTAACAATCTCCATCGGCTTCTTTGTTTTTTCTTCAAATATTTCCATTAGCGGCCATATCCAGCCATATAGATTACGACGTGCAATAATCTCCTGAACCTGGAGGAAAGCGTTGGCGAATTCACTTGCAGATTGTGCCTGAGGGGTGACATAATTGGGAGGAACGTGAGCAGCATCATGCGGATATGGGATACCGACAGTAAGGCTGTGAACATTGTAACCAAAGAGAAATTCGGCCGCGGAATCCAAGGAGAAGCGAGACATCAGGTCCTAACGTTAGGAAGTTTAAGCTATAACGAGACACTTCAAGAAACTTGACATACTTGGAAATCGATAGCGTTTCCGCTGCTCATGCGCTCTTTAATCAGCATCAGCGCAGTATTTGCATGACGATCAAAAATATCAAAGTCTCTGATGCGATCACGAGTGAAGAAAGGGCGAGTCATGGACCTGTGGAATCTTTGGGATATCCTAAGTTTCAGTCCGCTAGAAGGTTACAGAAGACCCACTTCCACATGTCCCCTAGCAAAAGGTCATCAACGTGTGAAATCATTTGAGATGACAGTATCTATGTCTCACCATCTGTGTTGAAGACTCCAGAGCCCAGAACAGAGAACATTTGGCGCTGGAATTTTTTCCCTGTTACGCATTTGAATCAGATCGTTGGGAACAAGTGGTTAAGGAAGCCATTGCCTTTTTCATAGTTAGTGAAGTCGGTTGCGAGGATAGTCTTGATGTGCTCAGGCCAAGCTGTTATGATCATATCCGACCATAATAACGGCACGTTGACGATTGGATCTCCTTCACCAACCCAATCGATGAAACCGTCGCCTTAGGACCATTGCATACCCTTTACACGAGGACTAAGAGTCTTTACGTCACATACCGAGATAACCCGTATCTCTGAAGCGCTGCAGAGCGGCCAGAACGTCGATATTCCCTATAGATTTCCCATCAATCCGACGTGCAAGACGAGCCCCTAGCTTGGCTGCTTGGCGTCTGTCATCAAGGTTCTTGTAAATCATACGCATCGTTGAAATGAGTGGCAGTAGCAGTATCGATCCTAAGACGACGAGCCATGTCGAGAGGGTATACCTGCCAAATGCACCTCTTTCGTTTAAATATTTGAGTGAGAACCCGAAGAATACAGAAGGTATGACAAGTGCGTTGAAATGATAGAAGATGAAGCCTACACCTGGTGTGACGGTCACCATCTTATTGCAGCTATTGAGAAGAGGTGGCTCAAAGTCTCAGATCTCAAGCCTTGATAAGGAAGAGAAAGACGTTATTTATCTCAAACATGTCAGTGCCACATTTCGGAAGACGTCATGGTCGTGAGATAGAACGTGTCAAAAACTTAGCTTCGCCTCAATTCTAATCACTCGGCTGCCGGCCGCAGCTGCAAGTACTTACAAATCCCTGCCGACTTTGACATTTATTCCTTTCAAGGAAAAATGATGAGTGCATGAGTAATACGTGCAGAAAGAAGATTAGAATTGTAACTTCTGACAGCCTTCTCAATGAAATGATCACTTCTTGTCTTCAGCTCAGCAACATTTGTAATATGCAGGGAGCTTGCAAGTATCCATGTCGATGTGGTTTCATAAATCCAATTGCATGGGTCTCCTTCGAAATGTCACCATGCTCGTATCATGTCTTACATAGGAGAGGAACACCTTAAGCAAGGGGGAACAAGAAGTGTACGAATCGTTCTTGGCATAGTAGGGAGGTGTCCATCACGACTTCGGCCAATGGGAAAACTCATGCCTCTGTTGACTATAGTGACGTTCCTGGCCCGGCTTCAGGCCGTGAGCCAGGCCAAGCCAAGCCCATTTGAGAGTTGGCCTGGTAAGGGCTTTGGCCTGGCTCATGATGTTGGAAAGCCAAAGCCAACGGCGGGGCTTTTGGAGGATGGATCAGATGGCTGACACATCTTTGATGGCTAATTCACGTTGCATCTCGACATTCGCAACTATATGCTCACTGGTGACAGCATAGCCATGCGACCGCACCAGAAATGGATTTTATTGATGGTAGAAATGTCTTACTAGTAAGTACTTATAGTATCCTTCTCTTAACCTTTGTCTATTTGACTAATGCGCTATACGACATGATCTTCTTTTTAGAGAACCTGGACCGACATCACTTGATGAGGCTGAACTGGAGAGGCTTGAGAACGACGAGAATAATGATGGGCCAGGGAAAGTGTTTGAAGATGAGGAGGGTTGGGATGAGCTCCTTTCAAACAACGAAGATGACTTAGATATTGATCTTGTTTCTGACTAAAAGTAGTATGTTTATTATTCGGTATAAAATTACTACAAAAAAAATTATCACTGCAAAAAGCTGTGGCTGAACCAGGGCCCAGTAATGTTCTTTCTGAATAGCCGTTTGACAACATGTACATGTTGTTTACTTCCGAACAGGCTTAAATGCTTACTTCCGTGATATCTGTCGAGATCGCGAATGACCTCCACACAAAATATGGTGTATTAGCTCTTCAAGAAACCCGAATTTGGTCTTGAACGAAGAATATCTAGGGGACAGGAAATCTTCCCATAGGTTTCCTTCTCGCTGCCAAGATGTTGGAAGGTTTCCAGGTCAACTAGACCACTAAAAAAACTAAACCCACCACATCCTCATTCTCCAATTCTGCGTTGTGTTGTCAGCGTATAATCCACTCACCTTTTCTCATCGTCGCCTCAAGTCAAATCGGGTTTATCATTACTGATATACGTCGTCCATATTTAATACATAGATATCATAGTTGAAAAGGGAAAACACCCTCACATCAATCTGAGGTTACACCTTCTGTGTCAAGCTACTTCCAGCCAACCCACCTCCTGGTAACGAAAATACCATTATTTTCGTTCGAGAACCACTCCACCACGAAGGGATCGTACCACTTCCCAACGTCAAAGTGACCCGAACACTGGTTAACTTGTGGGACGGGTCCGACAACGTTATAAGCCCGGCCTGCGTTCTATATATGAGTGCCGCGTTGCCGTTGACAGCAATAGTGAGCGATGCCAAAGCGGGATTGGGCTTGTACGTGACTACACCCCCTACAGCGTCCCAAAATACTGTCATGACGATTCCATTGCCCTGTGTGTCATCGACGATGGCGGAAATATGTGCATCATTTCGAAGAGAACGAATTTTGGTCTCAGCCGCCTTGGTGACAAAGGAGTCGGCAGTGGTACCAGGGAATACTGTGTACGACAGGGACGATGCTTGCGCACCCTGGTGCTTAATCCACGCCGCAAAAAGATCAACCCTGATGAGGGGAGCCTCAGATGTAGTCCCAATTTTTGACCAATCACCATTTTTTACCCCTACATCGATGGACAAAGCTACACCAGTTTCCGCGAACTTGTAACCAACCCCGCCGTGCCACAAAGTACGCGCAGCAGAAGATGAATATGTCGAAGCACGAGTCACTGACCCATCGACGATGACAGGACCATTGCGGCGACGTTGGTCAAGAACAGAGATGGCAGGTGATTGGACGGCCGCACCCATCACATTAGAAACCATGACGTGTTGCATGTCGCCCTCTAGGTAGAACCACGCTTTTTGCCATTTTAACTCTTTTGTCACAGGGTTTGTATATCGCATCGCCGCAACACCAATTTTACTGTCTGAGGCACCGCCTACAAATACCTCGAGACCAAGAAGCCTAGTGTTCTCGCAAGTAAGGGGTGTAGCACCGTAATCAGTCGTGATACCTGGGATGAGGTTCCAGTCCCAGGCTGCAGCGATATCCTCATATTCATCACCACGAATATGATGGTATGTCACACCATCGGCAAGATGAAACCCTAGTGGCTTTCAAAGTACACGAATCTCAGCAGGCGAAGCATATGTAGGAGAATCATACACACGTTTTGTGAGTTCGTGCATTCCGTATGCCTCGTTCTCGTCGACCAAAGTTTAAGGGTCGACACGTAATTTTTCCCTCGTTGAACCTAATAAAGACAATGAAACCTTGATTCAAGTGTAGATGAAAAGTGCATCATACCATGTAGTCATTAGTATAAAACATACGGTTCCCAATGAGACCTCCCGCATTCACGTTGGAGGGTACAGATAAAGAATTTGCAATGTCGAGCAACTTTTGAGAATTCCATGATTGCCCCAATTCTCCTACAGCCGTAAGATTGATTTTGACGCCGTTCGTCGCTCCACTGCAGTTTACATCAGCCAAAGACCGCAGTCAAGTGTTCAAGATGACACTACACTCACTTGATGTCTGCTACAGGAAAAGTGATGAAGCGTCCAATAACAGACTGGGATTCAATTATTAGCTCCCGTAGTGTCTTGTACGGTCTACGGCTCACCAAATCCCAATGAAGGGTTTGAGTTATGGTGTTACGGGTGATCATCCACCTATTGCCTTCAAAAAGTGTCTCAAAAGCAGCTTGTCCTGCTGCGTCAGCAGCGAAATCGCTTCCGGCGGCTTCGATCTCATTCCCGAGGATATTATTTGAGCTAGTCGAATCTGTAAGCACTAAATCAAGGAGTGTCTTCGAAGACATACTAGTCCTTGCCTAAAAACTAAGATGAGATATGGTGTCCATTATATTAAAACCGTGCGTACCGTAATTGCCATTATATAGGATGCCATCATGTTGACCTTGGAACGAGCATCAGTGCGATGAATTCAAGATTGCTAGTCTGCCTACCAAAAGCACCGTCTGAACGTATTCCATCGGCTCTAGTCTCGTTCATAATAATAAGCTCTTTATGAGAACGAGTGTAGGCATCTGCCAACAAATCGGTATTTCCAGTAAGCAGTGCCAAGTCTATCCCAATCCTTGACACGTCGAGAGCGTTGGCACCAGTCATGCCATCAACATCATATCCATAAGATCTGGTGGCCATACGTTTGACAACTTCGACTTGCGATGAAGTCAGCGTATTTCCTAGCAGAAGTGAAGCGGACGTGGCAAATTTTGGTATGAGGATGACCTGAGGGTCAGCTAATCAGGTACTTCATCGGCGAGGAAGCGGAACAGAACAAACATTAGAGAACCAGTTGGTATTCCTACAACAAATCAATCAAGCTCCTATAGAGGATCAAGGACTTACCATAAAAGGTTCTCGGGGTTTTCACAGGTACAACTCGAGTCCTCTTTCCCACCTGAATCAAGACATGCCTCGTCGGTGAAGTCGCGGTTGTACCAGTAATCTATAGCAACGGATGTTCTTGCCCTGAGATTCTCGTCTTTGGTGTATTTTTCAGAACCATTCAGTCCCCCATGCCAAGCAGCAGCCATGAGTACTGCTTCCAGTATTGAGTCGCAACATATGGAGTTAATTGATGAATCACCTACCGATGCGGCGCCAGTGTTCTTGGGCAGGCCAATTCGCGCGACGCGCTTCACACCCGGTCGTATAATCGACCTCAGACTCGGGCCATTTCCCGCTATCGTCAAGACTCGAAAGCCTGGTAGAGCTTCAATAGATATGCCAAATCAAGAGGGAGCTTAGAACTCACCAGCCTGAGATATTACGTCTGGGATCGACAGCGACACCACCAATGATATTTCGAACACGGCGTTCGTAGATAGTAGCCAGTGACTCTGACCTAGCTTTCATTTTTTTTGAATAACTCTTTGGGTACACGACGGCATGTAAGTTGGATCGCGCTGGAACGGGATGTCCGAAACGTAGCATCAGCCTGTGCGGTTTGACATTCTGAGGATCGTATGCATGAGACAAAGGCACAGGGATGCATAGTAAAAAGAGTAAAAGAGTGTGAGAGCAAAGGAGCGTCAACAGTAGGCCCTTCATCGTATTCTCAAGTGAGGGTTCTAGCCGAAGGATAGAAGGAGGCTAACATTCCTACTTCGCAGTTTTTAAAGAGGACTGAAGCTTGGCTTGAAGGCTGACTCAGTGTGGCTTTTTCGGATCGACGTTTCACATTAGAGTATCCAGTGCCCATAATGGTTTTTCAGACTGTTAGTTCTGATGGAAGTCCATTGGTCGTATACACTGGAGAGTCAACCTTGCAAAACAGGCGAACAAAGCTTCGTTTACGCTTGCATTTAAATTTCGAAATTGTTCGCTATGCATCCAAAAATCCCGATGACCATTGAAGATGACAGAAACGATTTGAGACTGAGTCTCACGGGCCCCTTTTTGTGTCTAGGTTTTTCTTTCGACCTTGGTCACGGCAAGAGATATGCCAAGGTACAAACGGTCTTAGAGAGGCGAGGATGACACTAAAAGTGTCGTCAGTGGTGGAAGCCCATTCAATATCCATTATTTGCGCATATTTTGGCGTTCAATCTCGGGACCCTTACGTGCCAAAAATGAAAACGGCCTAGGTACTGTACACGCGACAACATGCCTGAGCTTCTCGATTTCCGCGACATCACTGCTCGAATGGCTGTAATCGTCGATCTCGTTGCATGAAGGCTCATAAAGGTTAACGCTCTTGCTTCTTGGAAGCCCACGAGACATTCTATACATGCCACGCATTCGAACCAAGGGTTTCTCGCAAAAAAAGTCTCGAGGCAATGGGCGTATCCAGACTTGGAGAAGCAAGAAGTTCCTCCCCTTTTATTCCAAATAACTTTTTCCTTGGACTATCTGTTGGTCGTTTTTGTTCTTGTGGTTCTTGCCACGTAGCTCAAAGGGAGTCCTTCGAATTCTAAACATTAAAACGCGTGGTCTATTCTTCTTCTACATACTGGAAACTCCAGCTCTCAGACAGAGAGACTTACTTCCCGTCATCAATGAAATGAACACGATTGAGGATAGTGGTGCACATCTCAGCACATGACAGGCCGGCCTTCAATGATCGTTTTCGTCCTGTAGGAATTGAATTTTCCTGGTTGGAAAAACCTGTTGCATCCGTAATGTTGATCAATCATAAATGTTCTATGGGTCCATAGTATCTTTGACAAGCAGTTGCATTCCTCTAGAACGTTTGTGCAAATTGGCCTTTCTCCATAGGTTTTTCTAGACCAAAAGTGTGTATTGCTACTGGTGTCAGGGATGACGCTCATATCTCTCTCAGATTCCAAGCCTAGGGTGGCAGTATTTGCAAATCGGCAGGTGCTACGAGTTTGACTTCTTGGATCTTGTTGAAGATGCGACACCAAGCCTCGCTCATCTATCATCTACCGGGTCTCAGTCATGTTCGGCGACCGGCGACCGCACACGAGGATGTTATTAATGTCTCCCGCATGTGTCTTGAAAGTGGTCACGCGACTTTGGAAGAACTCTTGAAGTGCGGGCACTTGACATACAATTGACGTCACGAAAGCCTGAGTTCAATACTAAACCTGCAACATCCTATGATCACGAGCGACTATACTATCCATTCATCCGCACCACACACACGGACGGAACAAATAATGTTCATTCGCTAGGATGAGTTTTTTTACTACTGATGTTGTTGTCTAGAATGAGTCTACATACAGCGGTGTTGTCCAAATAGATGCATAATGATACAGAGAACGGTGTTTACTTAGATGACAGAGACTTCACATGCCTCGGCCCACTCTCCAAACAGAAGACTGATGCTCTCGCCGTTGTGCGTCCTGCGTATGCTTTCTGCGATGGTGGGGCTAATGTCTATGGTGACCAACTTCTTGCAGTTGTTGGCATGCACGTTTTGTGGGATCGTGTTGGTGACCTGGCGGAGGACATGAGATGACGCTGGCTTATGACTTGGAGGAGATGCACATACCACGAGCTCGTTTAGTGGCAAGGCCTCGATCAGTGACATGTTTGTTTCTGAGAAAAGGCCTGATTCGAGGTAAAGAATGAGTGATGCAGAGGACGAGATTAGGGAAATGCTACCATGAGAGATCAATGCGTGCACGGCTTTTGCGCCCTTGTCATGGAGTGTACGAGCTGCGAGCGCCAGAGTTGTGGCAGTATCGATCATGTCGTCGACGAGGATCGCGACCTACACGAAGGTAACTAAATAATTCACAGGAGACGACGGTAACGAAACCGACCTTGTCCTTGACATCACCAACGAGCAAGTCCATCCTTTCTGATTGAGACTTGCCATCGCGTGCACGGTGAATGAGCGCAAACTCCACGTTCAGTTTATCAGCGATAGCGGTTACCCTACATGAGGGCGTCAGAAGACGGAAGCACGTGAAAAAGTAAAAAAATCAACTCGCCTCTTGGCGCCTCCGGCATCCGGACTGACAATGATACACTCACGCCAATTTGGAATGTTGCGCTTAATATACGAAATCATGAGCGGTTCAGAGAACAGATTGTCGACTGGAATGTCAAAGAACCCTTGGATCTGACTTGCGTGCAGGTCCATAGTTATGACGTGGTCACACCCTGCAACAGTGAGCATATTCGCAACGAGCTTCGCAGTGATCGGCGCGCGGGACTTGTCCTTCTTGTCCATACGTGCGTACGGGAAGCACGGTATGACGGCCGTGATCCTTCGCGCCGACGCAGTCTTGCACGCCGAGATGAGGATAAGCAGCTCCATAAGGTTATCGTTAACGTCGCCGCATCCGGACTGGATGATGAACACGTCCTCGTCCCGCACTGACTCGGAGATCTTTACGTTGATCTCGCCGTTGGAGAAGTTTTTGACGGTGACGGGAACGAGGGGCACGTTGAGCCTGAATGTGTGAAGAATCACTTGTCCGTGGACTATTCATTTAGCTGCAGCTCATGGAGAGGCAGCTCACCGCTCGGCCACGGCTTGGGCGAGCTCGGGGTGGCTATTCCCTGTGGAAAAGGTAATCTTTAGAAATGCTGAGCGGCAAACAGCATCTAGACCGACCCGTAAGAATGCGGATAGAGTTGTTGTGGTACATAGTTTCGCGTCGTTTATAGATTACTGCATGAACAAATGAAAGGAAGAGATGCAAAGCAGGTGAGAGGTAGTGGCTGAGAAAAAAAAATATCAGAAAATATCAAGTTCATTGTTTGGTATAAATATTTCCACAGCCACCACTTTTCGTCGTAAGATGATCTGAGATGTATTGCCCATTGGCTCATCACACAAACACTGTTGTGTTTTTCAGCGCTTTACGTATACATGCGAAGGGATCGCAATGGTCCGTAGCAGGCATCAAGGAGGTAGTCTAATTGATATGTTTTCCACCACGTATTCTGAATCGGCATAACCCAAGATTTGTGGCAGGTACGAGCTGAAACAAGAGTTTATAATAAGTGACAGGTCAGGAGACACTGAGATGAGATGACCAACCTGTTGAGTCCTTTCACCCGTATAATCTGCGCCGAATTGTAATTGGCAAGACCCCGCCCAACTTCGACCACGTCATCCATAGTCAGGACTTGCTCCTCAGGCGTTGGTGTCTCGGCAAGTCCTGCGGAACTCGGTGAACGCGACAGTGCGTGCGCTGTCGGTGTTGTTGGGCGGGTGCTCTCCAGTCCCTTGATGTAAGCTGCCTCCCTGTCTGCGGTCTCAGACGCGATTCCGTCGGGGTAGCGTCGGATCACAATCCGAACAGCCTGGCCAGATGCAAAGGCACCAATGACTCCGGTGACGCCGGCAGCCAGCAAACGCCCTCCTGATTCACGCCGTGAAAGAACGCGGTAGGCGCCAGTGTCAATGATGACACTTCCTGACGGGAAAAGGGTATGAGTAGTCCAGGACTTGAGGTCGCGCATGGGAGAAGGAGAGGCAGTGAAAACGGTGTGTGGAGGGCGTATCAGAGAGGGGGACGAGCTACAACCGAGATGTTCACTGTCCGGTTGGGAATGAGCTGATCCACCATGGTCTTGCGGTGATTTTGTTGAGCCGCGATCGTAGTACTGAATGATGCTGGAAATATTCTCGGGTTTCTTGCTCGATAGGATGACGGTAGACACTCCTGCCGCAGTTGCGATCTCAGCTGCAATGATTTTCGTTTCCATTCCACCCGTTCCAAGGCTTGACCCGAGTGTTGTCGTGCTGACTGAAGCAACGTATGAAACTCGATGGAGAACTAAACAGAAGGTGACTTACCTTGTGATCGTATAGCTGATATCGAGTCCACCACTTCAATGAGTTTCGCGTCTGGATCTTTACGAGGATTGCAGGTATATAAACCATCGACGTCTGTTAGGAGGAAGAGATAATCGGCGTGGATCATGGATGATGTTATTGCAGACAGAGTGTCGTTGTCACCAAATTTGATTTCCTGAAGACGGGATTAGTAGCCTTGCTCCAGATATGAAGAGGGATTGTCTTACGCTAACTGACACAGTGTCATTTTCGTTCACGATGGGAACGACGCCCATAGAGAGAAGCTCCTTGAACGTGTTAACCGCGTTCAGATACCGGGTCCGCTGCCGTCGCGTATGTTAGAGGATCTCAAAAAAGTACCAGACGGCCTCGACACACGTCCGAAATGTCACCACGCGTCAACAGCACTTGTGCGATCGGTTGTCCCAACTGACCAAAGAGATTATCCCATAACGCGATTAGTCGCCCCTGACCGACAGCAGCTAGAGCCTGAAGTGAATCAGGCATTAGTTGCGATGGTCAAGTGCACACGTTCGGTAAAACCGTACTTGTTTCCCAGATAGATTCTTGGGACGCGAAGGGAGTTCCATGCGTTTGAGACCGACTGCGATAGCACCGGAGCTGACGAGGACAACTTTGTGTCCTTGTGATCGAAGGCTAACAACTGTCTCAACGACTGATGAGAGCGTTGAGAGCAGAGGCTGGTGAGTAGTCTCATGAACAATAGAGGATGAGCCTGTTTCATGATCAGTCAGTCCATTCAACTGAAAAGGCTTCTGTCAGAGCACACCAAGCTTGATAACAATAGTGCATGGAGGCCCGTGACGACGTGATGACATCGCGCGAAAAGAAAAGTAGAAAGATTGTCAATCTTTCGTGGTAAAGGCAGAACTCATGACGAAATGACTCGTCGTTCGGCCGACCATGCTGTCGGATCCCGGAAGTGGCATCGGATATCGGAAAAATCTTGAAATCACGAATCATAGAAGTGTATACGAATGTCCTAGTATTGACAGACACTTATAAGGTATGGTAGGTGGAACCAGGGAGGCCCAGCGACCGTCATTTGATCATTCGCCGAGTATACTAGCCCTTTTAATTGCTGTAAGAACTCGATCCTGATACTCCAACTGACTCCCTGAGTCAAATCACAGAGATCAGATGTAAGCGAGCCAGACCACAGTGGCTATTACAATTTACAAAAGGTGCATATCTGAATTAATGATGATACAATAGTGTCTGTTGTGAGCTGCAGGCTTACATCAGTATGGATCACTTTCAGACTGTAGAGGACACATGGGTATTGAGTAGGATAGGGTTCTAATGAGGAACATCAGATCGTAAAGGTTTCATAGACAAACCTGGCATAGCTCTTGTCTCTCTTTGGGAGTCTCCCGAGCAAGTAACATGGCTGTATTTGACCCAGAAGTTGTTCAATGCAGCGTGAGAGAGCCTTGAGCTTTTCCATCTTCGATGGTTTGAAAAAAGATCCGACCTGCCTGGATCGAACAGGCGGCATCAAGATAGGAATTATCCATTACAGTCTTGCGCTCTACCAACTGAGCTAAGGTCGGTTGAGATTTAATTCTTCTCACGGAGTTACGATCATAACCTCTGCAAATGATTCTGAAAGCTCATGCAACTCGAATGGGCGCTCTCGCAGCTTCCTTCTCGTTTTTGAGAAGACGTTCAACATTAGCTCCAAGCTTGCGACGTTCCTCGAGCGAGAATTGTGGCGTCTTTGACGAGTATCCCAAGTCTATTGAAACGTCAACTCCATGTTCTGATTTCAATCCCCAACTTACTGAGACTGGGATACTGAAGAGGGATCTCTTCACTTCTCAGAGGCAAAGTTGAGAGATCAAGGGGCAAGGACGGTCCAATCCATGCATTCCGTAATTCGTGGTCACTGTTGGCGGATGTCACAAGTTTGACCAGATACTACTCGTGCACGACATACGTTCGCTTTAGAAGCGAACAGCGTGAGCGATTTACTGGAAGATATTCGAATTTCTTACCTGATCACGAGTCAATGGATGTACCAAGATACTAGAATATCAGCTCGTCTCCATGTTGGTCGTTGATCGCAAAGAGACAGCACCTAAGATCGCCACGGTGCTGACAGAGATATGAAAACACCGACGCAAACGTTTCAGAAGGGACCCAGATCTCGTATGAGCCTGTGGTGCTAGAGTTATCCTCATTTCACTCTCTTCCTGGACCTGACATACCTATCGGATGCGGACCCATGGGCTCGGTATTGATACGAAAGAGTGGCACAGCAACGAAAGCACCGTCAAGGCGTAATCGAAGAACGGCATCCCTCAGCTCAAGCGCGGCATGATGAGAAGCGACATTCTTCTGATGAAAGTATATATCTAAAGATCAGAGCAGACTTGAGTTGGCAGTGCCTGAAAGGATGGCTGACAGTCGTACGAAAGTGCCACTCCCTGCAGGATATCAGCCTGGAGGTGGTTCGAACACAGTTCACTCACTTGATTTCATCTCTTAGGACTTCTTCGATGTCAGTGGGGGGAGCCATAGTATGGTGATGATGTGAAAAGGCAGAACTTCGACGCCGCTGCACGGGATTAGATACCTGACCATAACCCTAATCACGGGTTTATGGCTCGTTTCCACGTCGTAATCCGTGCAACTAAGTAGTCACTCTCATGTCCAAACCTCGACTATTAAAGGTTGCGTTTATTCATCCAGACCTTGGTATCGGTGCTTAGCTTCATTTTCTGTCAGACTTCGTGTGCTCAAACATAGCAATGGCAACCAGGTGGTGCAGAACGTCTGGTCGTCGATGCCGCGCTTGGTCTTCAGGAACGTGGTCATTCAGTCGATATCTATACATCCCATCATGACCCCAATCACTGTTTTGAGGAAACGAAGGATGGTCAGTACAATTACGCGTAGAGCTTGACGAAGGACTCAGTGTTCCTCTGACAGAAACCCTCAGAGTCCACCACGTCGTCCCACCGTTTCCTCGTTCACTAAAGGGCAAGTTCCATATCCTTTTTGCTCATGCGCGGCAATTACACCTCATCGCACACCTTCTTTTATCTCCGTCTGCACCAAAGTTCGACGTTTACTTTGTCGACCAACTATCGACGTGTATACCATTTCTCCGGCACCTCGGGAATACACCAGTCGTGTTCTATTGCCACTTTCCTGATAAACTACTATCAAATGGCGCGTTTGTCGAGGGAGAAGAGAGCAAAAAGGAAATAAGTCTCTTGAAACGGATATATAGGTTTCCCATGGACTGGCTGGAAGAAATGACGACACGTATGTGTTACTACGTCTATGGGTTCTTCAGGCGCCTAACTTTTATACAGGACAAGCAGATATTATTCTTGCCAACTCCAAATTCACCGCTCGTGTCACAAAATCGTATTTCAAGACGATCACGCAATCCCTTCGTGTAGTCCATCCAGGAATCAACGTTTCAGCGTATGAATCTGCCGTAGATCCCGACGACCTCGACAATGTTGCAGTTTTCTCGTAAGTTTCTTTTTGTAGAAAGATTGACAGTCGTTCTCACTCGGTCAAGTGTCAAACCAACGCTGCTCTCCCTCAACCGTTTCGAACAAAAGAAGAATGCTGCTCTCGCTGTCCGGGCATTTGCAAGCTTGAAGTCTAAGTCTGCAACGAAATCACTACGTCTTGTCCTTGCGGGTAAGGGAATTCATTCATGCATGGCTTTCCCAACACTAACATTGTCTAGGCGGCTATGATCCCCGTCTTGATGACAACTTGCTAACGCTAGACTCACTACTCCATCTTTCCAAATCACTCTCCCTCACCTACAACGTCATCACGCCCCCGTCTAGCCAAAAACCCGTAAAGATCCCTCCAGGAAACATGACGCCCAACGATCCCGACGTCCTCTTTCTTCTGAACTTCACAACCTCTCAACGCACCGCCTTACTCTCTAGTCCTTCGACAGTAGCGCTGCTTTATACGCCTTCTAACGAACATTTTGGCATCGGGCCTGTCGAAGCGATGGTATGTGGTGTACCAGTGTTGGCATGCAACAGTGGAGGACCCACAGAAAGTGTCCTCGACGGACCACCAGAGAAGAGAACGGGATGGCTGAGGCCACCCGACACGGAAGTTTGGGCTGATGCTCTCTTGGAGATTGTCTCGATGAGTCTTGCCGAAAGGCAGGCTCTATCAGATCGGGCCAAGGCTCGTGCACGAGACTTGTTTAGTATGGAGGCTATGGCTAGTGGGATCGAAGATGCACTGGTTGAAGCAGTGAGAATGGGCGATATGCCACATGTGATGTGGACTTTGTTGATGATAGTGGTTGGTTTCCTCATAGCGTATATCCTAGGACCACTTGTTCTTCCGTCTTCGCAAAGCTAATCTTCTTTTAAAAACGTCGATATATCAGGAAAATTGTATCAGGAAAGCCCAGGAGTTTTTTGAGAGGGATTTCAATTGTCGATCATCCCTTCATGCCCAGTACTTACTATTAGCGATCTTAGCATGTAGTTCTGACTTGTTTTTTTGGATCGATGGGTTGCGTTGGCTATTGATATTTTTAAGAACCCACAAATTGGACCAGACGAATATGATTCAAAACGACTTTATCAGTTGCGGGGACTACATCAAGGACAACGGTTAAGCAATCCAGAGCCATCGTACTTTTACCTCCGGATAATTATCGTGGACGATATAAGTGACTGGTGGGCTTCTGAGGTATCTTGAGTTCCGTGACCAGATTATGATGTGGAGAAGTGACTGTCTCGACAGGAGTTCGGAAAAGACAAACGGGAAGGACCTTCTATTCAACGGTGTCGTGGCAAGTAGTGACTACAAAGGCAAGTCAGACTCACCGTCGAAGCACATAACTGTATGAGATAGAAGCACTGCATGCGTACATACTCCCCCTACATAACCAAATTAAAAACTTGATCTATGAACAGGTATGTTATGTGAACCTGTCGAGGAATGTGACCAGTGATTCCGGATCGTGCACAAACAGACGTCATAAATTGTATCATTTTTATATTCTTTCAATTTGTTTTTCGTGTCATCACTTACTTATGACGTGCATTTGGTCTCCAAATGTTTCACCTATATGAAGTTATAAATATACGATAACTTACCTGGAGTTGAGCCAATCTTCGGTTCTCAACTCCAGGTGAGATTCACATTTTACTTTACTTATCCTGTACTTATACAATCTTCGGTTCTCAACTCCAGATTCTTTGTATTATATATACAAATATATTCCGTCTTGCGATATGCTGCGACAGAACCCTTCTCAATGGACAAACCGAGATCTCAGACTAGATCTCAGAATAGGCCAGGTGTGGGGAATTCATAGTCTGAAGTTATATGCTGTGAATGACTCAGCGAGATCTTGACAATTGAAATTACATCAAGATGTGACTTACGTGATTTTCATTCAATGACACCCAAGGAAGATCTTTCTTAGGTGGGAAATTCGGATCTAAGAAGGTATTTGTTCCATGTTGTCAGTAAGGCAGTAGATCTCCACGCAAAAATGAGATTATCGATGATTTATCGGTGATATGATTCTTGACAGGATACTGCGTAATGTGCCTCTGATCCACGTGGTCCGCAAGAGGACAAAAGACGATTCCTACTTACCAAAAGTAATGTGCCCCTGCTCACTCTGTGATCAAGCTTTCGGGCTCCTTTCTTCCAAGAAAGGTTGATAGAAAACAAACCGTGCCAAGAATAGAGTTGGAAGTCAGACTACCAATCCGAGTCACTCACAGTAGTAGTCACCAGCTCATACCGTATGTTTCACTTTATCTTGTTATGTCTACATTACTTCACCATATGATACTTCCCTATGCCTTATGTTTTGTCCCTGCCAGATCTCAGCAATATAATTTAGTATCACTCTCATATTCTACTGTACAACCAGTTGTATAAGTAGCTACATTGTATTTGATACATGGCTGAATATCATCTATTTCACCCCCTACTCTCTCTTATTTCAACTAATAGCCATTTAGAGAAGGGGCAACAAGTCACAAACATAGCCATGTTACTTCTGGTTTGAGTATTCTTCATCCGGCATAGTGAGATACAAATCACTCAAATAGTGATGGAACATGATTTGGGCTGGACTCATTTTGTCCAGCTTCACAAGGACCACATATGAGCTTCCTACTTCCTGGAATACAGCTCTTAAGGAATTTCCATTCCTCCTTTAATTCTACTTGCACTTCCATATTGCATACTGCATCTGACATGGAAAATTCAGCAGAAACTACCAGCAATCTTGTCGAGCAGTGAAACATTCCTCCCCCCCTATCCCCTCTATCCCCCCTATCATACATCCTGCATTGGAGGATACTGTTGCTTCAGGATTACAAAGTAAAAATGTTTCTAAAGCCATGCTATGGGCTGTGAAGGCACAGAGGCCTGTTCACTGGTGCACAAGCTTTCCATTCATAGAAGTCAAGAGCGAATCTGCAGTGGGGATTTCCTTTGATATGTTCCAGCCAGAGTTCCATGTGAATACTCCTGGGCAGCATGATGAGAATTGGTATGGGTTCACCCTTATTAAGCCAACTCCACCTGAGAAATACAGAGGCCAAGCTGACCTTCATGCATTCCATGAATTCTTGACACATGGAACTGCATATGTCAAGTACGGTTATGTCGAGCGCTAGAGACAGGCAATGGTACTGTCCGAATTCCTAACCAGCAAAGCATACACTTTCTATACTTTGCATGTGTCCTTCAACCCTGAGAAGTGGAGTTTACAAAAGTTCTTCACCAAGCTGTTCAATTACTGCTTTCCGATATATTTTCAAAACCAGCAATGTACCAGGTTGCATAACTTTGTACAAGGGACTTGTTCTGTTTGTGAATACATAGCAGACCTGGATGAACTGTTTACTATTGTGGGCACCAACAGTAAGTGTGCACAAGTAGTTAAAGTGTTTAATGAATTCTATGCACCTTTGCGTAAAGCATTACTCCATGAACATCTAAACCCAGAGCATACATCCTGGAAAGCAATGATCTGTGGAGCTAGCTGAGTACTAGGAGATGGCTGAAAATGTGGATATCTGCAACAATCCAACATCTAACAATCAGTCAAACAACTATTGGGGCATACAACCCCAGGAACGTAAGGAGAACTTGAACCGTAAAGAAAAGAATCATTCTTCATGCCCTAAATACTTTGAGCCAAATGCTGGCTGTAAGCCTAATATCAACACAGGCAATACTCTCCATAAGAATAATCATTTGAAAGGACAACCATATGTATCAAAATCAGAAAAATCACTCATCTTTGAGCAAGAAACCAGTCCCGAGTCACTGGAATCTTAGCCCAGAAGAAAGGGAGGAGCTGAAAGCCGCTAGCAAGTGCTTTATTTGTAAACAGGAGGGACACTTCTCGCATAATTGCCTGGACAAGTCAAGGCAAACCTTGGGTGGCAAAAAACCTCCTGGATTGAGTGCCAATAGTATATGCTTCCATGAGAATCTTGACTTTGAGCAGACAGAACAATGGCATGTTAATAGCTTGGGCAAAACCACCACTTCCATCTCCATCAGGATGGTTAAAATTGGAAGAAGTGGTGAGGATGTGGAAGATGAGTTCTGGATTCACAAATTAGACAGAGAATACAATAGTGAGGGGGATACCATACCTGACCTCTAGTCAGTGCCTGATTTGGACAAAGAAATTGAGGACCGATATAATGACACCAGCCATGACAAGGTGGCACAGATGCTGATTGAGCCTGAGGAAGCCATTGATAAGTACGATGATGAAATCTTATTAACTCCACCTATGAAGTTCGAGTCCATGTACTCCACAACAGTGGAAGATGGTGAAGAAAAGATCACCTCAATAGATATGGAAGAAGGACTTCAATGCCACCTTGGATATGTGGTAGCCCGAAAGGCTGAGGATATGCTGGAGATTTTCCAGCCCTACCCTGGGGATCTGGCCAACATACTCCAATGGCATGGCTGATGCTTCCTAGCCTTTGTGGTAGATAGAAAAGAGATCTTCATTCACGATTGAGTGTTTGACTCCTTTACCAGCATTGAGTATTCCTGAGTAAACCAGGTCACTTTCCTGATTAGAGAATGATATGCAGACTTGCAACAATCTTGCACAGGTGCACCAGTCACCTGTTGAAGTTCTTTCCAGACCTATTTTGTCATAGACCCAGATTGCTGGAATGCTTGTAAGGTACTGGAATCCAGTATACTATACCCCTGGGATGATGGATGAACTGAGCAGAGATATCACCGGTTTGAAGTGATCTGAGACAATGAGCTATATAACATCTATGATCATTATTTGGGAATTAAGACTCAAATAGAGGCCTACCATCTTCAGAACACCAAATTTGACCTTATTTTGTGGTACCAAAAGCTAGTTTGAAAAACCATTAGTGAGGCATAAGGCACAGTACATATTCCCTAGAGAGCCGGCGTGCAGACCTGGAGACACACTATCTCTCAAACACCTGTTTGACTCTGACAGGTCTGTTACAGAGTCTGATCAGATAGAAGAACACATCAGCTGACACTTTAACAAAATTGAACTGTTTGGTCAACAAGTACCTTTGGAGACATATCTCTGTCCAATGCAATGCTGTGCATGCAAGGATCCATTGAGGAAAGTACCAAAACCCCTAGTCATTGTAGTGAAAATCAACAGAGAACCTGCTCGTGCACTGGTAGACTCTGGCTTGCTAGGTAGTTTTATTTCAAGCACATTAGTACAACAGCTTGGAATTAAAAAGAAAGAACTCACCTTCCCTGTCCTGGTTCAACTGACAGTACAAGGGTCTGATCTCGAATTAACTTCAGTGCAATGGCCAAGTTTAAGTACCAGACCATTTCTGATGATGGGTATAACCTCTCAGGTTATGACCTGATACTTGGCACTCCTTGGTTATTCCAACATTGTGTTACTTTTGGTATCAACCCTGCCTAACTTGTGGTTGGGTCTGCCACCGCACTACCCCTAGCTGGAGGAGGAGTAACACAATTGGCATCACAGTCCATGGAATTATATGAAGAAAACCTAGAAAAAATCCATGAGGAATTAAGACAATATGCTGCACCTATCTGTAAATTGGCAAGTAAAACTCCCTTGCCTCCCCTCCATGCTATAAACCATGAAATAAACCTAATTGATCCCAATAGAATCTATCCTTGGCACCCTTTGTGGTGTCCTGAAGCGATGCAGGCACAATGGCTCAAGAAACACAATGCATAAATCTGAAGCAGGCACTGGTGAATCACTAGCTTTGGCAACACCATACCCATGATGCTGATTCCTAAACCAGCCAAACCAGGAGAACCTCCAAGGCTCTGCACTGTCTTTGACCTCTGCACATGCAATGCCAACACAATCAAGCAATCCTCTCCATTGCTAGACATCAATGGAATTCTGCATTGAGTATCCAGAGGGAGATATCAGTCAATTCTAGACAGAAAAGATGCGTATGAGCAGATTTGGATAGTACCAGAATATGTACAACATACTGCAGTCACTACACTGGATAGAAATATGATAAGTAACATAGTCCAGCAGGGAGATTGCAACATGTCAGCAATCTACCAAGCCTTAATGAATCATGTGTTTTCTGTGCACCTTGGCTGATTTCTGGATGTATATTTGGATGATATTATTATCTATTTGAACACATTAGCTGAGCATGTGAAACACATCAAGCTTGTAATTGATATTTTACAATGTGAAAAACTCTACCTGGGCCAGGACAAACTCCAATTCTTGTGTCCCGAGTTCAAGGTTCTTGGCAGAATAGTTAACAATGAAGGGATCCATATGGATCCCAATAAAGTTGATGCACTGATTAAATGGAAAACACCAACTAACCAAGATCTTCTCAGGGGATTTTTGAGGGCTGCTGGTCACTTAGCAGACAATATAGACTGCATAAGAATTCCTATGAGTATCCTCCATCAACTGACTGGAGATACAGTACTATTTTGATGGGAATACACTCACCAGTGTGTGTTCAAAGATGTCAAGCACTTGGCTTCACAGTGCTGCTCACACCACTGTAAGCCACTAGGCTATGACAAGTCAGCACCTCCCATTAATATGGTAACTGATGGCTGTATCACTGGTGTGGCAGGAGTGATTAGCCAAGGTGAAGATTGGCACTCTGCAAAAATAGCTGCATTTTATTCAGCCAAACTTAACTCAGCCCAACAAAACTATCCAGTCCATGTGATATAAATGTTGGCAGGTGTCAAGACCATGCTGTGCCATTGCAATATACTGCAAGGTACCAAATTTAGATGGTATACCGGTCATAAAGGATTAGTTACCCTTTTGGAACAGAAAAACTTGTCCGGATGACAGGCACAAGTGGCTTGAAAAATTTTCAGAATTTGATTTTGAAGTAATTCATGTGCTGGGCATAGAGGATATTCTGTCTGATGCGCTATTCCATATATACTCACAAGATGAGCTAGGCACAGTCCACACAAGAAGCAAATACACATACCATGACATCATTAACAACAATGTCCCAGGCAATCACTTAATATCTATGCCCCTCCTTGTTGAAAAAGAAGGAAAAAGCATGGGTTTGAAAGACTTGCCAGACACACTCATACCAGTGAATGCACCTGAGAGACCAGACAGTCAGGAACAGGCATTACTACAGGCACAGGGTCCAATTGTGAGTGATTGCAGCAACAACAAGATGGAGGAAACAGCATTACCAATGCTGTCTACCCAAGGAAAACCACAAAAACCACAAAGAAAGCAGAGGGAGACACTAAGCGCAAGCACTGGCCAACCAGAGACATCCAAGAAATTTGTGGCTAGAATGTCCAAGAGTTTTGCGCTGAAAGGCCCTCAGCAACAAAAGGAGGGTGAGGGTCCAACAGAAAGACTCACAATACACATTCCAGCACATAAAACTGTTGCCAAAGACACAAACAATCTAACAAAAGAAAAAATAAGTTTGATTTAGAACAAGCAAGAGACAATGATTTAGCAACAATTGCTCAGCAGATAGCAGATACAACTGAACCTCTCAATCCAATATCATTGAACAAATTATTGGCTGAAGGGCAGGAACCAATCAATTTGATTGCAAGCATACAGAATAAGTACTCAAACAATCCAGCATTTGTGAGTATCATAAAGAACCTGAAGGAATATAAAAACTTTGAACTTACCAATGACAATCTACTCTATTTAGGGACCAATGAGAGTTGTGTTCTTTGTGTCTCCTTGGTTATTGTGTCAGGCAATAATATTTGTGAAATTGTAATATCTGAAGCCTATACAATGCTAGCTCATTTGAGTGCACAAAAGACCCTAGCATATCTATGTGACTACATCTGGTGGAAAAATATGAGCGGAGATGTACACACCTATTGCCAATCATGCATAGTGTGTTGTCAAAATAAGCCATCCAATCAACAACCCTATGGACTGCTAAACCTGCTTCCTATCTCTACCCAGCTCTGGGAAGTTATTGGAATCAATTTTGTAGGACTGTTTCCTAATCTAAGGACAGGAACACAACATTTAATCAGATAATGGTTATCATAGATCTACTTACTAGCATGGCACACTTAGTTTCAAGCAAAACAACATACATGGCAAGAAACATAGCAGAACTAGTGTTCACAGAAGTGTATAAACATTATGGACTGCCAAAGGCTATTGTCAGCGATCAAGACTCAAGGTTTACAAGCATATTTTGGATGTACCTGAATTCATTGATAGGGACTCAAATAAAAATGTTGACCACATATTACCCCAAAACTGACAGGGCAACGAATGAGCAGACTGAACCATTATCCAAATGATCAGGATATGTGTAGGCACAAGCCATAAGGATTGGGTATCCAAACAATTGAGTTTGCAATCAACTCAGTGTGATCAGATAGCACAGGGTACTCACCATTCTTCTTAAACCATAGAAGAATGCCCAGGCAATGATTTGGAAAAATGCAGCCAGAAATGAATTCTTAGGAGTCTGTATATTTGCTCAGCATCTGAAAACAGCAATTATGGCAGCACACAACACTATCTTGATGGCACAGGTAAAACAGATAGGAAATGCCAATCAAAAGCATTAGCCAGTATCATTTAAACAAGGAGACTTTGCCTACATATCCACAAAAACCATGAGCTTTCCTAAAGGCATGCCACGTAAGATGATCCCCAAATATGTGGTGTCTTATTTAGCTACCCACTCACATGCTTTGTTGAGGTATACACGATGTATACCACATATCCCTCTTGTGAATCCACCACCCCAATAACAATCAGCACTTTCTTAGCTAATTGTATTCACAGATTGTGGCTGTCAGGTTCTGAGCTGACCATGGGGGCTCAGTTTACTGGGCAAATCCTTATGTGATGTGCACAATGTCCACAAACATAACAGTACTGTCGAGAGCATGGGGCATAAGAGACTAGGGTGGGACTAAGAATATGAGCAGGGCTGAGCAAGGGATTGCTAGTCATGCCAGGGCAGGGATGCAAGTGCTGAGGATGGGGAAGGAGGAAAGATGAGTGCTGAGGTAAGTGCAAGTCCCAGGGATGCAAGAGAAGAGGACAAATTGAGTGCTGGTGCACGAGTAAGTCCCAGGGCTGACAAATAGAGGGTTAGGGTGAGTGCAGGGAATTAGCAAGTCTCAGGATCAAAGGCAGGAGGCACAGAGATCTAGATAAAATAGAGGAAAGGAGAAACAGAATGAGTCAAGATGAAGGCAAGAGACAAGAGATTAGAGAAGGAACTTAGAGACTTGAGGCGGAGGGAAAGAGATGAAGCAGAGATAGATTCAGAATATGGGATGAGTAGAGATGAAAGTAAATGAGGCAATATAAGACAAGTACAACATGGAAATGAGATAGAGTCAAAAAAATGGAAACCAGGACATGCGAGACTAAGAGGATGAGACACAAAACTAGAAATGAGAAGTATGGCAATATCAAGACTAGAATACTAGTTGCTACTCTACAACTTATATACTGTATGGTAAGTGGGCCCCAGGGCTCAGGTCCGGGTCTTGGTGACAAGTCACAGCACCAGGGCTCGAGATGAAACCTGGGAATTGTGCAAGGTGGTGGCAGAGGTTGATGCATGTGTGTGGTGCAAAGGAAGCTCTTGAAAGGAAGGTCTTGCTTTGGGAGTGTGGAGGCATATAATGGCAATAAGGTGAGGAGGCAAGCAAAAGTGGGCCATGGCATGCAAAGGTTGGACCAGCAGTGATGTGTGGTTGTGATGTGTGATGGGAGTCTTGGCATGGGCTGGAGAAAGTGCCAGGAGTTGCCAGCGCTGGAGCTGATATGGTGGCTGCAGTTGGAGAAGCATCAGAGATGGCTGAGGCTGGTACTAATGTGGCGATCACAGGTGGTGATGGCCAGAGAGATGCTGAGCGTGGCAGTGGCTGGTGGTAGTGATGGGCAGTGATGGCCAGGGGCTGCCAAGGGGGCTGGTTGGGTAGTGGTCCAGGCCCAGGATGGTCATGGAGGTCAGTTTGGAGAGGTTGGAGTCCTGAGGTTGAGGCTACATCCCAGAGGTTGGTAGCGGGTCATGACAGTGGCAGAAACTGAGCCTGAGTATGAGGACGAATGGGCTGCTGACAAAATAGTGAGCCACACTAGTTCAAGAACCGACTCACTATTCAAAGTACTGTGGCACCCTGGTGATAAAACATGGATGACCTACAATCAGGTTCAAAACCTTAATTTACTGCAACCCTACCTTGAGGCACAAGAACTAAGCAACATCTCCAAACTTCCTGCAGGGACTGGAAATCCACCACTAGATGACACTTGGACCTATATAAGGGCTATCCATTTCCCACTATATAAAAACCCCTTGAATTACTGACTCAGACCAACCACACTCAATCAGCACACCTCCAGTCCATGCTCATTACAACTACCTGCACCACTCGGTCTCACGCACTCATCTCTGACTATCTCCACAATGATTTTTTGCTCTAAGAATTGTTAGAATCTGATTTCTAGGGGATCTAAATCACACAGACACTTGTAAGTATCTGATCCTCAGTACATGTACTCCTCCTCATGCAGAATAAGAAAAAAGAAAAAAAAAGAGAGGAAAAAAGAAAAAGAAAAAAAATAGCTATGTCAAGCCCAGGATAGCCTGTGGTCATGTAAATTGCAGGGTAGGGAGGGCCTTAGTAAATATATTGGCAATGTTGTCCTTAGTGTTGATATACCGCATTGTTATCTCCTTCATCATGACGCATTCTCATAAAGTGGTACTTTATATTGACGTGTTTCACTTGAGAGTGTAGCATGGGGTCCTCTGATAGGTTGATAGCTGAATTGTTGTTGCAAAGTATAGTTGTTACACCGTCTGCTGGATACCCCAATGCATCCATAACCATCCTCAGCCAAATGCACTCCTGCGCTGCCTCAAATGCGGCCATATACTCTGCCTCACACAATGATGCCACCATAGTTTTTTATTTTCTTGTAGCCCAAGAAATCAGACTGGTGCCAAGGGACCACGCATAACCCTCCACACTCCTGCATGTATCCAAGCAATTTGCCCAATCTGAATTTGTAAAAACACTCAGGTTGATTGGGGTGGCACTCCCCAGGCAAAGATGCAGATTCCACATGCCTACAAGGTAACGAACCACTTGTATTGCAGCATTCCAGTGGGTGTAAGAAAAACAGTCAAGGAATTGAGAGAGTTGTTGGACAGCATACTAGATATTGAGTCGAGTAGATATTGCAAGCCAAAGTAATTCTCCAACAAGATTGCGGTATGGTACTCGTGCAATCTTTTCAAGTTCATTGTAAGTTAGCTTTGACCTATCTGCCCGCTGGAGTTTCTGTCACGATTTGCTATCAACCTTTGAGACTCAGCCCCGGCCCCGGGACTCCAATCCTCCCCAAAATGACCCCCACAACCGCTCTGGGCCCGGACCGCTACCCAGCCAACCCCCTCGGCAACTCCTGGCCATCACCAGCCATCACTGGCCATCACCGCCACCAGCCACCGCCACTTGCGGCATCCCCAGCCATCACTGCCCATCACCACCCGTCACTGCCACAGCCACCACCACTTGCGGCATCCTCTGGCCATCACCGCTGTGACTGCCACATCAGCGCCGGTCTCGGCTATCATACCGCCCATAGCCACCACACTAGCGCTGGCACCACCTGTCACTCCTGGCCCACACCGAGACCCCCATCACGCATCATGATCATGCATCACCACCGACCTGACCTCCGCATGCCACGCCCCACTCCCGCTCCCTCCTCACCACCCCACCGCCGCATGTCTCTGCGTTTCCAGTACAAGACTTCTGTGCTGTGTGACATGTCTCAACTTCACCCCGCCCTGCACGGCCCTTGGGTCTCACCCCAAGCCCCAGTGCCGCGACCCACCACTGGAACCCGGGCCTGAGCCCCGGGGCCTACATACTGTGTAGTATATAAGTTGTAGAGTAGTAAGTAGTACTCTAGTCTTGATATTACCGTAGCCCTGTATTGTTTTGCTGTGTTCTTGTCTCTGTCTCGTTTTCTCATGCATCCTGGTCTCTTCATTTCTACTTGCTTCTTTTTTCTATAGTACTCGTCTCATATCGTCTCTCTGCCTTGTCTCTACTTGCCTCGTCCTCTAATCTATTCTATTTTGCTCTCCTCTCCCTTTCTACTCTAAGTTCTCTTGGCTCTTCTGTTCCCAACTCCTCTTCTCAACTTAATCTGTTCCATCTCCCTTTATCTTATCTCGACCCTTTCTCCTTTTGGCTGCTTAGTTTCCCCGACTCTGTTTCCATCTCCAGAACTCGCCAAGTCCCTGCACCCATTACCTTTTTGAACCCTGGGACTCGCTCGCTCACCGGTGCTCGCTTGTTCCATCTTCTTGTACTCCCAGGACTCGCGCCTACCCCCGGCACTCGTCTTCCACCCTCCCCGGCACTTGCCCCCTCACTGGCGCTACTGGCACTCCCTTACATACCACCTCCGCCCCGCTTTGGTCTCCTACGCCTCATGCCCTACCGATGGTCTGCATCTGTGGACATGGTGATCACCACATAAGGTATTTGCCCAGTGGACTGAGCCCCCATGGTCAGCGGAACCTGACAGTTTCAGTCCCAGCTCCATTGGAACCATCATTGAGGCTGCATCGGATTGGCCGTACTGGGACACCAGTTGGTTTATCAGTACTGTCTGTGAGAAGTATACCTGTTTCTGTGATTGGTCCCAATCTATTGCAATCCCAACTATGTGTTGTGGTGTGCCCAAATCTGATACAGTCCATTCGCCCTGTAGCTGCTGCTTAAAGTGTTCATTTGCTTCCTTGGTGTTTGCAATTGATAAAAAAATTGTCCACATGTACCCCCATGATCATCACTCCCTGGTCAGTCTTTTGATAGTAGAGACAGGCCTCACATTTCAGTTGAGTGAAACCCAGCTTCTTCATCACCTCATCTAGCATGTGATTCCAGATTCAGCTGGCCTGTTTCATTCCATACAACAGTCTCCATAGCTTGCACACCCATGTCTCCTTTCCAGTTTCTTCAAACCCCCACGGCTGTTGCATAAAGATTTGCCCCCCCCTCTGGTAAAAGTCCATTCAAAAACGCAGTTTTAACATCCACCTGAGTTGCATCCCATCTCGGCATTGCTGCAAAGTGCAACAAGATCTGCCAAGATTCCGTGCATGCTGTAGGTGAGGTAGTTCAGTCATAATCTCTCCCCTGTATCATTGTAAACCCCTGCAGGATGTGTCATGTTTTTAGTCACGTGATGTTACCATTCTCATTGTGCTTTGTCGTAAAAACCAGATGACCCTTGAAAACCTTCTGCCCTAGTGGTATTTTCTCTTGCAGGACAAGTTTCCACACACCCATTTTCTTCAGGGATTTCAGTTCATCTTGGTAAGATACCTTCCACCTTGGCCAATCAGCCAACTTTTGAGCCTCCTCCAGGGTCCTCAGAGTATTGGGGTCTATCTTCGGATCTATTGTGGGTACGTCCTCATCTGCATTAAGCGCTGATAAGATGTGATTGAATGTTCCAGCGCCCACACCTGTGTCAACCCCTGCTTCTGGTACCTGCCTCTGTAGCTCCTCCAGCACTCATCACCTCTCCACCCATGCCTCTTTTATTTGCTCTGCTGATGCCTTTGACTCCCTCACAGCCTTTTTCAGCCATGTCTCAGGTTGCTTGTCTGGACTAGCTTTTGAGGTCGGGACTACTGCTCTGTCCAACTGTCAAGGTCAATCTAATGTGATCCCATCAGGTTGGGCAATGGGTGGAGTGGGTGGAAGGTGTTGGAGTGGGGGAATTGCATTGGCTCTTTCATTCTCTGGTGGGTCTGGGTTTTCAATATCTGTAATTAGTCCAGGCAGGAGGGGAGATGAGTTGTTATTGGTCTGGCATAGAGTTGGATCTATTTAGGAGTGTCTGACAATGGATTCAATGGATGGAAAGTCTGGTTCTTCGTCAGTGGGGGGAAGGTGGTTCAGGCTGAGCAGTGCATGGTCATTGTAGCTTTTGATAAATTTTACGTGATACAAGCTATATACCTTTCCCGTAGATTGCTCATAGCACCAGTATGCTTCTGAGTTATGATCATATCTGATGAGAATGCACTCGATCAATCTTTTGTAAACCTTTGAGTTGTGCATGCCAAGGATCAGTACAAATATGCAACAACCTATTTCACAAATATATAAATAATCGGGCTTATGGCCATACCAAAGCTTGTCTGAGGTGATATTGTTGATGGTGGATGTCTTAGTCATACCATGCAAGTGCATTGCAGTGAGATAGAACTCATCCCACAAGAATGTCAGGCATTTTGCTGCCAATCGCATCAATCGTGCTTTTCCCCTGAGGGTGCAGTGCATTTGCTTGACTCAGCCTATATGTGCAGACGTGTGTGGTGCGCTGGTTTGTAGTATTATACTTTTAGACTTATACCACACCTTATGGTTGTTGCTGTTGAGCTTGCTGTCGTGTCCAGTGCATAATATCCCCATTCTTTCTCCAATTTTGTTCTCTCATCTCAAAATCCATGCCTGAAGTTCACAAAAAGCATCGTCTTTCACTTTCAAAGATATCAACCATGGTTTATTGGTGTAATCATCCACAATATTCATGACATAATTGTTGCCAGTACATGATGTCACTGATGTCTGACCTGCCAAGTCCACCCATACTTTCTTCAGTCTTTGTGTCACTTTATGTCCTTCCCCTTCCTCCCTAATCTTTGGAACCAGCATTCAAGCCTGTTTACCAAAGATACAGTGGTTACATTTTGGAGGTTTTAATGGGAAGGTTTTAGGCATACCTTCGACCATTCCTGCACATTGTCACAACCCGCTACCAACTCCCAGGACTTAGCCCTGGCCCCAGGACTCCAACCCCCTCAAAATAACCTCCATGACTACCTCAGGCCTGGACTGCTACCTGGCCACCACCTCGGCAGCCCCCAGCTATCACCGCCCATCACCACCACCAGCCACCACCACCCCTGGCATTCCCCCGGCCATCACTGCCATGACCGCCACATCAGTGCCGACCTTGGCTATCGCACCGCCCATAACCACCATATCAGCGCCAGCACCAGCAACACCCAACACTCCCCTGGCCCGTGCTGAGACCTCCATCATGCATCACAATCACGCATCACTGCTGACTCAACCTCTGCACACCACACCCTGCTCCTGCTCTCCTTCTCACCACTTAGCCACTGCATGTCTCTGTGTTTCCAGTGCAAGACCTCCATGCCGCACAACATGTCTCAACCCCCACCATCATTCCATACAATCCCCGGGTCTTACTCCAAGCCCCGGTATCACGACCTGCCACTGGAACCTGGGCCTGAGCCCCGGGGCCTACCCACTGCACAGTATATAAGTCGTAGAGTAGTGAGTAGTACTCTAGTCTTGATATTACCGTAGCTCTCATACAGTTTTGTTGTGTTTCATCTCTGTCTCGTATTCTCGTGTGTTCCAGTCTCTCCATTTTCACTCTGCTTCATTTCTTATCGTACTCATCTCATATCTGCTCCATTCATTGCTTCTATTTGTCTCCTACTCTAATTACACTCTGCTTTACTCATCATCTCTCTGTCAACCCTAAGTTCTCTTGTCTTTTCTGTCTCCGGCCTCCAGTCTCGACTTGATCTGTTTCCTCTTCCCTTATCTTATCTTGACCTTTTCCCCTTTCAGCTTGCTTAATCTCTGCTCTTCCATTTCCATCCCTGGGACTTGCTAAGTCCCTGCGCTCATCATCTCATTGAACCCTGGGACTTGCTCGTGCACCAGCGCTTGCTTGTTCTGCTCTCCTGTCTCTCTGGGACTTGTGACTGCCCCCGGCACTTGTCCTCCACCATCCTTGGCACTCGCCCCCTCTTCTGGCGTCACCAGCAATCCCCTACTCACCCTCCTGCCCCGCTTTGGCCTCCTATGCCTCGCATCTCTACTGGTACTCTGCGTCTGTAGATACAGTAATCACCACATAAGGTACTCACCCAGTGGACTGAGCCCCTGTGGTCAGCAGAATCTGACACACATGCCATTTGCATGATTGCTTGATAGTTTGCATGACCCAATCTATAGTGCCAGGTTCTAATGTCTGGGGTTGCATGTACAGCAAGTGCAAGGTCAAGGTGGAGATTTAGCGCATATAGGTCTCTATTAAGGAGCAGGGTCCCAGAGGCAATTTTCATTTTTGTGTTCTTTTGGATCAGGCTGGCGCCGAATTTGTCAAAGGTAGTGATAATGCCAGCTTGCTTAGCCAGTTTGCTAATGGATAGCAGGTGGACTGTAGATCTGGGAACATGTAACACATTTTTGAGTTTGATGTATACTCCTCCTTCAACATGTAGGCAAATGCTGCCAATCCCAATTGCGGCAATGGTGGATTCACCTACTCCTCAGATTGATTTTTCAGGTATCAGGGACAGAGTAATGAAATCAGAGGTGTCTGGAGTGATATGTACTGTTGCGCCAGAGTCTAATAAAAAGGCATCACTTCACAGGATACAACTGTGCTTGATAAAGCACCATCACTGTTGCGATTGTTGAACCAGTTGATATCAACCCGCAGCTCCTCCTCAAGCGCAACCAGCATATTGAACTCCATTGCTTCTATGTTGTTCATGCTAGTGATGGAGAGAGAGTCAGATGCTAGCCCTGCAAATTCAGGCCTGGTTACATTGGCCACCACCCCACTGTGATTGGCTATGTAAGTGGCAATCATGTCTGAATCTCCTTCCACAACAAATGCCACGCTTCCAGAAGGTGTAATTGTGATCCTAGAAGTCACCTTCTTGTCCTTCTCCTTCTTCTGTGCCTCGAAGTGGGCAATCCAAGCCTTCCTAGACTCTTCTACCATCTTGCCCGCCATACCACCACCCTTGAGAACACACCAAGGTAAAGTATGCCCCATGTAATTTGGACGGTTCCTGGATTTACAGCCATTGCAAATTAGTCGCTCGTAGCATGATGTTTTCACTGCCAATGCCATAGGTATATTGTCTGCTGTGGGTGCACTGCTCACTTTGTCCACATCAATTAGAGTCTACTCACCCTCCAGGAATCTACGGATCTCACTGGGACCATACCTGGTCACGTCCCCAGCAGTGGAAAGATTGCAGGATATGATAGATCAGATGTGGGTGTACAATCTATTGGAGAGCATGGAAAGGATCACAATCGACTTCAAGAGTTCCTTTGTGACATCACCAGCATCAAAGGCATGGTTGATCTTCTCAAAGATGCAGTCTGCCATCTTTGTAAGAGACTTGGTGCTGGAACACTTTGCGGTAAGGGCCTCCTGGAGCAACCATACTTGCTGGACCAGAACAGCCCCACCATGCCTATCCTTCAAGTACTGCCACAAAGCCACCAGGTTCCATTCCTCCACACACAACTTCTGCTCTGACAGGGACAAGGCGCACTTTATAAAGGAACATACCAGACGGTTGTTGCTGGTCCAGGCCCGATGTGTGCATGGTTCAAAAATGGGGTGAGGCATGTTGGGTGCAAGGAAGATGTATTCCCAAAGTTGCGACATTGATAACTCCAGAGTCATGTTGTAGGACCACTCCGACTACTTGCTATTGTCCTTGTCCAGGATGTGTCCTGTCCAGCCAGCTGTTACTTTTCCAACTGGGACAATGGTCAGATTGGAGGAGCTGTCGACCCTCCACATTTCAGCGATTCTGTCAGGTCTTGGGGAGGATTCTGTGGGCATATCAGTGATAGTGGTGGATGGTTTATTCTCATCCATATTCTCATCCAAGATTGTCATAGAGGTTGTCAGTGTTAATGCAACAGAAAATAAACAAAGAGCTCTCTATGCGTGCCACGTGGGTACACAATCTGTGATGTCTGGACAAGTTTTATGGAAAAAAAAAAACAAAAGACACAATCAAGTTTCCTAGGCTCAGATCATGCAGCACAGGCCCATAACCTGTTAGAATCTGAGTTTCAGGGGATCTAAATCACACAGACACTCGTAAGTATCTGATCCTCAGTCCATGTATAAACGACTGAGATTATGTACCTAAATTACACAGACACTCATAAGTATCTGATCTATGGTACTTGTGAGTATAAAGTATGCGTAGGTAGGTAATATTTACTCACCCTCAGTCTGTGTATAAACAACTGAGGGTTCTTGTGTATATTCTCTGCCTATATACCTATTTTATTCCATTGTCCGTCATTGTCCATTCGATGACAAAGCGGTGTGATTTGTGTGATAGCGAGGAGGGTCAGGGACACTTATGGTGCCACACATCTAGATCACAACAGAATCATTACAAACCTCATCCCCTCCTTGCTGCTCGCCCTGACGGCTTAATTCAGCTCACTTTTATTGATCCCAACCTCATCATTCACCCACTCCAGTTACAGGAATATATATGTTACGATAATGATGTTTGCCACCACTGCAATGCCACCACCAACACCTATGTCTCAGCCAGTTACACCAAATATGCAGCCACCTACAACACCTTGAAGGGTGACAACCCATGTGAGTTCACCACCTGGGACGAGAACACCTTATCCTACAATGTCGACAACTTCTCTATTCCCCCTAGTCTTCTGGAATTTCCCTTCTTCAACAATTGCTACAACAATTTACGCTTCTTTGGACTCATCAAGCCTAACAGTGACTTGGACAACATCAGAAGGGACATGACCCATAACACATTGCTCAACCCCCACCATGATGCAGTCAGGTACCAGGCCAGGGCTGACTCTCATCATGAGGAAAAAGCCCGCAAGAAGCGCTGATACGAGGAAGCTTACCCTCAGGGCTTCACAGTGGCAGGCCCCTCTACTCTTGATGCTGACCAAAGGACCCATAAGGGTCATTGCACCCGCAAAGGCAAGGAATCTGCCTCCTCCAATCTTGATGCCGATAACAACAACAAAAAAATGACCAAGGAACCCCCCATTGCCTAATGGCTTGGACTCTATTACTCTTCCCTATTTGACAATCGTTCTTACTTGTTTCACCAACCTGCGTGTTGTGCTCCAGAAAACCACACGTCATCGCATTCCTATGTTCCAACCAAATCTCGAGCATTCAAACTCAAGATGATACCAGTTTATTTTGATTCGCGCCTCCCCTGGCTAGATCACCCTCGCTCATCACAAGGCATCCCGCACTCTGTTTATGATACCTGGAGGGCGTATGTAGTGACTGTGACTTGATGCCACTCTTTTCAGACTTCCTCTTTTGTTTAGTTACCGCCTGCTATTGACTTGTTCTGATATATTACTTGGCTGCAGGTATATAAGGCCGTACACTATACTCAGTATGGTGCCGTTCACTTAGAGACCACCACTTTGTGACAGGCACCAAATCGGCCGAAGGCCAAAATTTTTTTTTTAAATTTTGCCATGTCTGAGGCTTGAACCAGGGCATTTGCTAGTCTGTAACCAAGAATAGAACACCAACTTGATTTTTTGTCTATGTAAACTACATACACATCTAATGCCATCGAAAAGAAAGTATCTTCGCATTGCTGCTTCTCGCGCACGCGCAGCTGCCTCAGAAAAAAGGCAAAAGGCACCAGAGAGTACATCCAACGGGCTCGAAAATCCAACTCCATGCGGCCCATCACCCATCATCGCATGGCAAGGAGGTATCAATCATTCGCGTCAAACAGTTCAGTTCTACAAAGTACAAATCCCACCGACGCATCCCTGAGACGGTTGCCCGAGCATTTGATGGATAGGATACTTCCTTTTATAGTAGTGATCCGGATTACATAATTGATGGCGCCAAATTCATGGGACCAGAAAAATATATCTTTGTCAATTTTGACAATATCAAAAATCTGTCTTGAGGTTTTGTTCTCCTTATTAAAAGGAGCATTTTGGCAAGAAGAATAAGAAAAATATCTATTTTTCAAGGTACAATATTTTTTGTCACAAAGTGGTGGTCTCTAAGTGAATGGCACCATACATGAGAATTTCAAATTTGCAAATGATGGAGGACTTTCTGAAAAATAATAAGCACCGGCTTAGCAATAGACAGCTTGGAGCGAGATGGAGTAAGGCGTTCCATGAGTGAATGGGAACCCCGTAAACTAGCATTTGGTTGCACGAAAAGTGACAGAATCGAAGCGCTTATGTACATCCAACGCGCCGCGATCCGAGTTCGATGAAATATATAGAGGACCGTCTCAAGTCACAGATTCCTTGATTTTCGGACCTCTGCAGACTTTAAATTCTACAACTCCCTGAGGCCTTAGTTTTACTTCAGGTGAGCAGTCGTAAAATGTTATTACCTTACTGTGAAGCTTGAGCTCAGCTCGCAAGCCCTGAAGCTGAAGTTTGTTTGACACCGGTTCCGAGTCCATCATTCATCGCGTCGCCTACATATACTAAGCCACTCACCGTCGACGCGTGCTCTCAAGTCATTCAAGCCTCGCCGTTTACACGGAGATATCACTTTGGCCACGTTTGTAGAACCGTCCCGGTTAGCGCTCCCTTCGACGTCTATCAACTGAATTAATTTGGTCATCCCCAACCTGTATTGTCACTCCCCACCAACACTGTATTTGTCAAATGGCGCCTGCCTTGAATCATCCCTCTGGAGTGACGTTCGTTGAAGAACGACCAACAAATGTTGATGCTGCCACTTACTATGCAGGAGGTGACTCATACACTCGTTCTCGAACTTACAGCACCGTAAGTCTTGTCTTCTCGTTATTTATCTTGGCTGACGTTCCCAATAGTCTCATATTCATGGCTATAGGCCAAAGAAAACCCCCGCTTTTGAAGAAGACTGGCATCTTCGCCCTCGTCGCTTGTCCCACGATGAAAAGAGCGTCACTGGTCCTAGGCGGTTCCTAATAGATGTTGAGGAGACTATTCGCGTTGTTCTTGAACAAGAGGATACAGATGGTGACTTTCAAATCAGTGTTACCGATGCTGGGCCGAAGATGATGGCGTTGGGCACGGCTACAAGCAACGGTTTCAAGACATTTGACATTCGTGTATGTGTATGAACACATTAAGTGCAGCCCCGCTTACTGTTGAATACTCAGGGTACCTATATGCTGTCCAACTTGCTTCAAGAGCTGGCGTTGGCTCGTGATCATAACAGGAAGCGGATCGTTCTTGATGAAGCGCGGTTGACAGAAAACCCAGTAGATCGCTTGTCGCGTATGATTAAACACTCCTTCTGGCACTCTCTGACGCGCCGCATTGACGGTGATGGGCTTGAAATTATCACTGCTGACCCGAAAAACCGTACTGGACGCATAAACCCCCGCATCTATGTTCCTCATGGAGAGCCATCTATGGCCGAGTACTATAGGAAGGTCGCAAAGGAAAAACCTCACATGAACCTAGATGTTCAGGTTCTTCCAGAAAAGCCCGATGACCCTGCCTTCGTTAAGAGCCTGAATTCTAAGCCTGGCATTCTAGCTTTGGCAATGAATGAAATTGATGATGGAAAAGGAGGTAAAACACTCAAAGGCATTCCTTTCATCGTTCCTGGAGCACGTTTCAACGAGGTTCGTATAATATTGTTTGCCAGTGGTTGACTTCAATTGATTGGGTTGTCTTTGCTTGTAGTTGTACAATTGGGATTCGTACTTCATTGCTCTCGGCCTACTCGTAGATGGCCAGGTGACTATGGCCAAGGGCATGGTGGACCACTTCATCTTCGAAATCAAGCATTACGGCAAAATCCTCAACGGGAGCCGTAGCTATTACCTCTGCCGTACCCAGCCACCCTTCCTTACCGACATGGCTCTTCAGATCTACAATCAGCTCGACCGTACTGATGTTGAAGCCAACCGTCAGTGGCTCAAGCGCGCTATCCAAGCCGCTATCAAGGAGTATCACACCATCTGGGTTGCAGAACCACGCATTGACCCGAAGACCGGTCTCTCACGTTATCGCCCCGATGGCCTCGGTATACCCCCCGAGACTGAGGCTACTCATTTTACTCAAGTCCTTGAACCCTTCGCTCGCAAGCACGGAATTTCTGTCCTCGAGTTCAGCGAGAAATATAACAATGGCGTGATTCAGGAGCCTGAGCTCGATGAATACTTCCTCCATGACCGTGCCGTGCGCGAGTCCGGCCATGATACCACATACCGATTTGAAAAACGCTGTGCCAATCTTGGCACAATCGACTTGCAATCTCTGTTGTTTAAGTATGAAGTCGACATCGGCACCGCTATTCGGGAGATATTTGACGACGAACTGGAACTGGAAGAAGATTTTGATCTAGCTCCATTCCCGCCTTCCGTGGAAGCGTATGCCAACCCTCGCAGGGAAAGCTCGAGGAGTCGCGTGCAGCGAAGTGACGAGTGGTTTGATAGGGCCGATTTTAGGAAAGGCATCATTGACAAGTATCTTTGGAATGAACAAAAGAATTTGTTCTTCGATTATGATACAGTAAAGGAAAAGCAGATCCTGTACGAGAGCGTTACCTCGTTTTGGCCACTTTGGGCCGGATGTGCAAGTGACGAGCAATGCTGGAAGCTTGTGTATGTTGTCACATCATCTATATGCATGACAGCTCCTGATCGAGAATTCTATAGCACGCAATCTCTGAGAAAGTTCGAAGTACTCGGCGGAGTTGTCTCTGGAACGGAAGAATCTCGTGGCAAGATCTCTTTGGAACGTCCTAATCGTCAATGGGACTATCCGTAAGTTCGTTCCCTTTTAGATAGACGGCGCTGATCACCTACATAGTTATGCATGGTGTGTGGTTTTGGTACCATCTTTTCCCAAGAAGATCATCATCGATACCATTTTTATGACAGGCCACCTCATCAGATTATGATCTGGGTTGGGTTAGAGCGTTATGGTTACCTGGAAGAAGCACAGCGCCTCGCATACAGATTCCTCTACATGTGGGCGCAACATATTTAACACTAGAACTTGATTTTGAGACGTTTCAGGATGACAACCGCGTTCGTGGACTTTAACGGCGTCGTGCCAGAGAAGGTACACATCTTGTCAGTACACCCATGCAATGACTGATCTTATTCTCTCAGTTCGATGCTGTTAAACTCTCCCACCTGGTAGACGCAGAATATGGTAATCAAGGAATCGATTTCAAGATGGTCCCCCGCGAGGGCTTTGGGTGGATGAATTGTATGTGAATCGTGTGCTCCCTTTGACGTCCCTTGTGACTATGGCTTCTTTTATAGCTGCTTACCAGGTTGGGCTGACCTTCATGACTTCCCATATGAGGCGTGCTGTCGCCGCCTGCACCAGCCCCGAAGTCTTCTTCGGCTCGGCTTCCCAGTCACAGCCGCCCATGCTGAACGCCAACGTATCTGCTGTAGACCCTCTTGGCCTCGCAATGGAGAACCTCAGCGTCTCTACCTGAGCATGCAGAGCATCACATAGACTACGACTTTACTCGCTGCTCGAGCTTCGACGCTCGATAATACATTGGAACACCTTTCTGAATAATAATTCGTCTAGAGTTAACATTGTTCTAGAGATATCCCAGTCCATTAATGTGTATTACATTACCTTTAGCTTCCTGTAACATACATTTGTTTTCGTTGCTGTGTTTCTGAGATCACTGTTGGGTCGATCGGGGTGACGTATGCGTGGTACTCGACTACATATGTTTAACTTGCTTTCATGCTTCATGTTCCTAATCACTTTGACGAGCCTTCTCGTCTTTCTCTCAGGCATCTTCACTGATATACGGTATAGTAAGGGCAAAGCCGATGCAACTGCTCGAGCTCAAGGTCTACAATTTCAATTACGGCACATCCACGCTATTTCTCGATTTGCGCATGTTGCATTTTCTGATATTCAACCGCGAGCAGTAGATATCCATCCTAATGAATCAAACTCGGGTTCATATACGATTCAGCCGCGCAGAATAACTTCTTTCCGGCCACGATCTTTTCAGGAGTTCCACGAAGCACGTACCCGGTCCTTGTACTTAGGCCAAAGCCAACCATCCCGATGGGATGAAGAAGAGATCATTGGTCCAAATGTGGAGAGTCGAGAAACGCTTCTAGAACTTGCAAGGATGACTAACAACGCCTATGTTTCCCCGAACGATCCTGAATGGTATGATCTCGGGAAGGGTTGGAAGGACGTGAGTCATCCTTGCTCTCCCTGTCGGATTCATGACCGAGCATCTCAGAGTTACCCCTTTGGTTGGGAACCTGACGCGGATGGCTTTCGAGGGCACGTCTTCGCGACTCCAGATAACAAGACTGTGATCTTGTCTATCAAGGGAACTTCTGCTGGTGTATTTGGCGGCGGTGGTCCCACGGCTAAGAAGGACAAATTCAACGACAATCTTTTATTTAGCTGCTGCTGCGCGCGCATAGACTGGACTTGGACAACAGTTTGTGGATGCTATCGTGGGGGATGGAAGTGTGACACGGAATGCTTAGACAAGGCTTTGATAGAAGAGAGTCTATTTTATCCTATTGGAACGGTAAGTGGATATCGGTACGAAATTTGACACGCCCTTGAAGCGATCTATCTGCCGGCAGAATCTCTACAACAATATCACCTATATGTAGTGAGTAGGTCATCCTTCATGAAGTCTTTGAGGTAGGCAGGGGCTGACCTATTCTAGCCCAAGTTCAAACATCTGGGTCATCGGGCACTCCCTGGGCGGAGCTCTTGCCAGCCTCCTTGGTGCAACTTTTGGCGCTCCGACAGTCGCTTTTGAATCACCCGGAGAACGTATGGCGGCGCGTCGCCTGCATCTACCTTCTCCAGTGGGTTCTACAGTTCTACAGTGATCGCTATCCGCCACTCAAGCTCCACCACCAGCCCTCCACACTTCATATCACACATGTCTATCACTCTGCAGATCCAATAGCTATGGGAACCTGTAACGGAGTGTTGTCTTCCTGCGCACTCGCTGGATATGCAATGGAAACAAGGTGTTTCGTCTTTTATACATATCCCCAGTTCTTTCTTCATGTTTTTCTGCTAGATGCCATCTTGGTCAAACAATCTTTTACGACACGGTGTCAAATTTGTCGTGGGCAGTAGACATTCGCACCCATGGAATTGTTAACGTTATTGAAAAATTACTTTCCGAACCCTGGGCCCCAAGTGTGGAGATGGGCAGAGAGGTGCCAGAACCTAGAACGGAAGACGATTGCGTGGTAAGCTTTGGTCCTAGCACATTAGTTGAGAAGCATCCTGACGTCCTCATCAGGAATGCTTCAGTTGGGAGTTCGGTAATTTTCCACCCTCAAGTTTACTATATTATAGCGGAGGTTGTGGTGGATAGAAATAATTTAATTACTTTTATGTCTGGTCCGGATGTACGTTCAGCACGACCTGAAGCTTGATACCCAATGCGGGGTATGATCGATATCTGTAAACACTGGGCAAATAACGCGTCGCGTCTGCTGACCCCATCTCCCTGAGTCATCTAAAAACCCTATCTGAACTGCTTCCCCTGTCGTGATATTCGCACATCCTTCATGATTATACCAATTAATGTGGGGTCTTCGTCTTCAAACCTGAAGCTTCCTCCAGGACTTGCAAAGATCTCGCATGACGAGGTCGTGCTCATTGAGCTTCAAGGAGCCCTCGAGGTGGAGTCTGACCAACCCAGCGAGCGGGATGGAAAGTTAGTAGGTGAGCTCAAGGTAGACGCAGCCACGGTAAGCTCTCTTTGCCGCGAGGCTTCCTACTTTGTAAGACTTCTAACGTATGCCCTTGGTCTACTGCCTTGTCGCTATCCCCATCCTCTAAGAACAAACCTACCTTGCTCATTGGACACCACCTTTTGGAAGGAAAAATAGTTAACATTGCGAAGCCACTTGCGGTTCTCCTCCGATCCCGGACCGCGTCCAATGTGACTCTTTCTACAGCAGGGACTGTACGGCAAGGTGAGGACGAAGATGTTGAGATCTCGTTGCATCATGGTCAGGAGGGTCAGCAAACAAGTTCCACAGCCACAGCTGTTGTGGAGTGGGACATGATAGCCTTGGTTAAACGAAAGATTGTTTTCTCAAAACGTCCCATGCCTGTAGTCAAGTTGACTGCACGCGCCGTTACATAGGTCGTAGGACCGAACCAACTACTCTTTCCACGATAGGGCAACCTTGCGTGGCAGCTGATTTTATGAACACTATACGCATACGAAAGGACTATTTCTACACATAAGTTATTATCATACGAGTGACTTTGTACAAATTACACAAGGCAAGAAAGAACGCAAAAACAATATCAGACGTCCACGTGTCAAACTTACTTTTGGGAAACCAGAAACGAGAGGCAATAAAGTCGTAAGTATGCTCAAGAATTAGCGTACCCAAATGATGAGTCTGAGTGTGAAAATGTGATACAGTTGTACAATGGAGGTTAATGGCAAGTAAGAACATAACGCCTAGATGGTTCTTTCACACGACTGAACGGTGTAAAAGCCGGTGTAGGATTGCGGATATGGCACTGAGACGTGAATGTCTACAAGACACATCGAGGACTTTTCCTAGCTTTGAAGGAGGGAGCGAGATTTGTGGATTAATTGAACCCGTCAAAGTGGCCTTTGAGAATACGTTCACCCATGGGTGAAGGTGCCCTATGAGGCTTTGTGCCCTCGTTGATGGTAGCAGAACGCCGTGGCCTTGCGTTTTGGACAAAAGGAATACTTTTGGGTGTGGGACTGACGGCACTGTTCGGAGGCGGAGAAGGTGGCAAGCGACCTTCATTGTGGGCAGGAGGCTAATGATGATGGAGTGAGTATGATAGATTAGAGAAGTCAGACAAACAGGCCTAACCTTTATGAAAGCTCCATTGCTCAAGGAAAGCCTTCGAAGAAGACCTGTGCCCCGCTCGAGCTGAGGATCAGGGATGGTATTCGGCTGATGGTGTGAAAACCGGCCCGCGACGGCGGCATTCGTCCGTCGAGCATGCGCAGCGACGGGAACTTCGGACTCATCCTCTGTGGTACAGTTTAAATACGTGAGCGGTGATTGCACCTAACAAATCACCTTCAAAAACAGGAGGTGGCCCGAATTTGCGGTTGAAGGGAAAGGTTGAGTTAATCGGCGACTTGGTCGGCGACTGGGCCAAAAAGTATGATAAGATGGGTGATGTTCCCGAAGTCGGAAGGCTTGAGCGGTTTGAGGCGGAGGCGGAAGCAGGAGTACGAAGGTCGGGTGGTGAGCCCTCCGAGCTGGATGAGCCCGAGGAAACTGAGACAGAACGTCCACGACGGCCGGATGTGTTTATTGCAATGGGGTCAGAATGCTTGACGAAATCAGATGGATTGGTGTTGCTAGAAGACATATTATATATACTTGACTGAAAAGACAATGAAGGATGGGTAGGAAGAGGGTTTTTGTTCGGAATGGCGTATATATACTCCAAATCCACGTGCTTATGAATCCGAGAATCCATCTCCATACACATCAACTCTATTTGGATCCACTCAATCCGCGTCTAAGTACTACATGTCACTTCGATCCTCACGCACGGGCTGGAAGCGATTGCCGCTCTCTGATTGATTTTCCTGCGGTTGATTGAGGCGACCATGCGCACATATCTCTGTTGTTTCGCATTCCGCCGAATTTTCTCGCACTTGATCTGGCTCGCAACGCTGATCTAGATCTAGTATAGGCCTCGACATGGTGTCAGCTTCTATATTCTACAACTGGTCTAGATCTACCCAGCTCTTGTACTAAGCCGTGGTCTAGTACGTGCTGCGCCCCAATTTCGAGTTGCCAGCTGAGTGAGTACTCTGGGCAATAAAATGACTTCCTCGATCACCGCGTCCACTTACCCCACAGATATCAACTTCTCCAATAAGAAGGTATATTCAAATATGTAACTTAGGCTGTACAGGGCTGTACCATTACCGTCAGGGTCTTCAAGAAGCCTTTGTACATATGTACACAAGACATCTGGAACCCGAGGTTCATCCAGGCAATGCTTCATGGCTTATCTGTGATTCTGTTACCTTTCCAGCCATCGGATATGTATTCTTCCTGGCATGAATGTGCTCGGCTGGGCTTGCCCCGCTTTCGCTTTCCGTGTCAACGGCTGTATGGAGTATGAAGTCATTGTGAGTGTATTCCCATTTGGTAATATCCAATCAGTTTCAAATCATTTTGTCGCCACTTTCTCGTGTCAGCCATCTTCAGAGGTACCAACAAACTATGAATGGGCACGAGACTTCATCTGAGATTCTGGCATGTGAATAGGAAGCCTCCAAAGCTCCTGCACAACCTGTACCTTTCAGAAACTCTTCCTTCCCTCAAGGGTCAGCTAGAGGTTTTGTTGTTCCAACAGCTTGCCTAGACACTTCTTTGGATGCCTGAAAACCTCTAACTACTGCTTTACAGAGTCGTATGCCCCTCTATAACGGACTTCAGAGGCAGCCATTGGGTGATCGTTGTCAGCCTTATCTCAGCATGAGTGGAACACTTTGACCATAACGATCAGTCGATGACACAAGTAATATCAGATACACGTACCCCCTCGGCCATAGCTTGCGTTTGAGATCTTACCACAGCCCGCAAAAAATAAACTCACTCTGGTTCACACACATGCCCCGAAAGTGGGGTCTTCGGCACTTTCCGTAAGTATGCACTCTGGGTTATCGAGCGGTTGGTACCCTGAAAGCCTCGCTGACGCGTTATATTCGAATTATGTGAAGAGGCTCTGCAAAGGAACCACCGCAGTACACGATTCTAATCAGCAGACCGTGTTTTCAAGTACGTATCTCATCGAAACAGTGTGAATTGATGTTTCGTCATCTTTAACACCACTCGGCTAGTCTTCTCCTGGTGAAATCTCTGGTGCGTGTCATGCGGTGAACTCATGTCCCTTCGACTTTAAACCCAGCAGACTCGTATTGGGAAGGTCTATGATGTCTCTAAAATAACGACGATCGGTGCCTGTTCTTGCACTTAAGGAGGTATTAACATCCTTGACACAGGGAGATCGGTCCCGGTTCCGATTTATCTTGTGTGGGTTGGTCTGAGTCTATGAGCTAAAGACTTGGAAACTCGATGCGCGAGTTCCCATTCTTCAGTCATGGCCACCTCTGTCTGTCAGTTGATTCACTCCTACAATATTGTGACTGGTGAACTTGCAAGCTTGTCGAGTAATATGTAGGCCCCAAATTGTGAGCGGACGCCTTCCTAGTGATATTTTTGTAGTTATTGTTTGAATACTCTTGAACTTTTTACCGATGGATGTTGGTCTGATTGAGGGATAATACGGCGTTTTAGCCTAGTTTTCTGCTGAATGGATTGCTTCGAAATGCGAGAGTCAAAGATACCTTGATATACCTACGTACACATCTAATAATCAAAGCCAAGATCGCTTGATATGATGGGCTATAAGAACGAATGTCCTACATATATCATGATCTTCTTTACATTCTTCAAAACGATCATAATTCATGATTACGAGAGATGCGTCTGCATGTATTTAGGTGTATTTGCGGATCTTCGCAGGAGTTCGTCAAGGGTTGGACATAAGCCTTGAAACGGTATCGTCCGATACTGCTCAACGGGAATCCAGCGCGTTCAGTTCTCAATACAAGTACAATGTCTACCCTTCAATCGGCGTTCAGAAACCGATAATCTTCCCTCTTTGACCTGTTCCCTGAGATACTAGAGAAAGGCTGCGAGTGCGTGCAAAGATAGCTCCGAATGAACTCAAGCTACTCCACAATTAAGATTCAATACAAACTACAAGTGAAATCCCACGGACAAATTACATCACGACATGTGGCACAAATGACATTGCGCCACTGCTGAAGAATACCAAGTGGGAGAAGTCATGATAATTGAGACGATACACAGTCACAGTGAAGGAGGTACATAGGTTCATCAACAACGATGCCTTAACGATGACAGCAGCGACATCCTTGTAGCGTAAAGGGGCTGTTGCAAAGTAAGGCAGGAAAGTTCATCAATTAACTTCGAAGCATGCTTTCCCAAGGTAGCTCTGCAAGATATCCACGTCAGCTCTAGACGTAAATGAAAAATTTCCGACTACGCACCCGCAACGACGTCGACAGAAAGGATGTTACGCGCACGTGTAAGCGACAACTCCGCCGTCACTCTCTCTCCGCCTCGTACATTGGTAACTGGATCGGAATTTGGGCACAATGCGATATGGATATTGAATAACCTTCGGGATTGTAAACGCGCAAGCTGACTGTCTAGAATCTGGAAATCCTGTGGCTGATGCAAATCTTCATCATCCTCATTGACGAGGGTATCGCCTGGCTCAACGATAAGATATAGGTGGATTTGCTCAAGGTTCTGCATCAGAGGGTTGAGGGACTCAAGTAAGTCGGCTAAGCCTTCTGGCCAAGCTTCAAGCCAGGTTGGAAAGGCTATGAAGAGCTGCTTTAGATTAGCCAAGGAATTAAAATTGGGGTATGGATATTCTGCTCCGTTTTCCACTGCATTGGTGTAAATCAGGACGGGTGTGATGGATCAAGTACATCACAAGCGCTTACTATAATTCAATCCTAAGCATTGAAGAGCGTGGCCATCTACTATCATGTTTTCTTCGAAGGTTGGGAGCTGAATGACGAGTGATTGGAGGTAAGAGGTATCAATGCGTGGCCACACATCCACCATGATGGATGGATCAAGATCTAGTATCAGGTTTTGAGGACGCGGTGCATGTGTCTGCACCGTCGTAACACTCAGAGGATTCTCGAGGATATAATTGCCTTTGAGCCGTAAAGTCCTGACGGCCAGACAATCGTCTATCAGATAAGTAGGCAAAGCTAATCCCTCCAGTGATACCATCGTGAGACCTTCAAGACTCGCAGACCGGAGAATTCTCCTAATCGAAGTCAATAAACGATTGTTATTGTCGGTAGGCCAAGACATATTGAAGATGTCGAGCCTGGTCAAATTACTGAGGCGGTCCAAGACACGAGGGAGATGTGCATCTGAGGATAAGGTAGAGGGAAGCTCCGTGCCATCGATACAGAACTCCTGCACGAGATCCGCCACGGCGGGGGTCAGTGCTCCTCCGGTCAAGATCTCATAAAATTCTGCACACGAAGGAACATAGTTGGACGTTGGCTGATGCTTAAGTGTGACTCGACGCCAGAGATACAGACGAGAACTGGCCGCAAAAGCCCTGTTAACGAAGGAAACTCTCCGGAGTGTACTGACCTCAGCTTGGAGGTTGTCGACGATCATAGAATATATCTCGTTCGAAAATTGATGTGCCATGGTCGTGTGACGGGCTGCGACGGCTGTGGATCTCTAGCAATGACTCGCAGGAGGGCTGTTGCTGAAGATACGAGCAAAGTAAGGAGACGGATCTGCCAATAAGTGGTTCGCCTAATAAACGACAGTTAGGAACGTGCCTCACACAAGGCTATGACTTCACATGAACCAACCTTACAGACTGCACGAAACAGAAGGGGGTAGATGCATATGACTACCCATGTTAATTGCCTCCATATTTTTGTAGCCCGAGAGGCGCCTAGTTCGTCAAAAACGATGGATGGTTGTTGACGGAAGCAAAAACAAGGACGGAGACAGCCGACGTTCAACAAAGTTTGGACAGCATGGGCATTCACATGGCCGCGTTGTTACCCGGTACCCAGCCAATAAGCAGGCACTACACTAGACAGATTCAGGATATATTCACAAAACCCATATGTTCTTGAACCTTGAGGAATTTTGGTTCCGCTCAAGGCACAGACGCTGCCAGTGCCAAGAAACGATCAGCATGTCGGCGGAACCAAAAAAAATTCCTGAATCTAGAACAAGATAGTTTGAATCTCTACGTTTCCTTTGTTTAATTTTTATATCGCCACTCGAGATATCTGTGTTATATTACAATTTACTGGGTAACCAACTCATATTGTACGATGCGCCACTGAGGCTAACGATCCTTGAGTAAAAAAATGTTTCTGCAGCGAGACAAAGGAAACATAATCCAGAAGAATGTCGTGGGTATAGTCTGAATAGTGCAACTAGACATGCTAACGGAAGGCAATCCTATCCTAAGAATGCGAGCTCGGTCATGCGCCTTGACTCTTCATCTTTGATATTATTCGTCTCCGCCAATATGGTTCCCCTCGAATACAATGTTGGCGAAACCGAAAGCCTGACCTTCCTGGACTCTGGACATGCCGGGCTTTGCGTTTGAGACAAGTTAAGGCATGCGGCCTGATCAACACCTGCTTGGTCGATGCCTGGAACTGGAAAGGTTGGAGACGGAAGTAAATGCGGTGAATTAAATCCTTTATCAAGTCCTGCCGTTTTAGCACGGGAAAGAGTGCCTACAAGAGAGCGTCGCAAGTTGTTGAACGAAGCGCGTATTGATAAGCGGCGTGTTGAATCGGTACTCAAGGGGGGATCTGTGTAGCGCTTGAAGGGGTAAGATGAAGACTTGCATGGCTCAACTTGGTGTATTCTGAAGCCCGTAGGGTCAGTGAAATTCCGTGGTCTCGTTTTCGATAGATCTGTGGATCCGGCGGCGGATATATCTGGAGCGAGGGTGACTTCAAAGTTACCGGAATCACGAGGACGGCCGGAGATGGAACCTGTAAGAGGAGTCTCAATAGGACTTTCAGTCATGAGAATATCGTCATTCTCTAATAAATCGGGGGACGTAGTAATTGATGTGACATGCGGAGCTGTCATCACAGGAGAAGCAGAATGAAAAACAGGTGTTAAAAGCGAGGAGTCTGGTCCTGTGGGATCATGGAGCGGTGGTATGACCGGCGGTGTTATTGGTATGTTTGGATAGATAGCTGGAGAGGTACTAGATTCGGAAGATGGAGATGGAGATAAAGAATGTATTAAAAGTTCCTCTTGAGAGTTTAGGAGACTTGAAGGCGAGGGAGAAGGGGGTAAGGGGGTGATATAAGGTTCAGGAGATGAAAAAAACGGTTGTGATTCGGTCGGAAAGTCGATGTATTCCAAATTTTTCGACAAGTGCTTTAAGGGAGTGGATGATGATGCGGAGGTCGGCGCAATTTGTGACAGATTATTGGTTTCACAACAAGTGAAAGGCTCAAGAGAAGCTGAGGACCGCACAACGGTAGGTGACAAGACATCCTTCATCGGAGAAGACGCCAGATCTCTGATTGTGGAATTCTTCATCCGCTCGAGTCCCTTGTCATCTCTGTGTTTGGTTTCCCATTCTTGCTTGACTTTCGCTGCTGCTGACATTTTGCTGCCTTGTCCATCATCTGCGTCCACCTCTTCGTCAAGTGGAGGCATCAGAACGGGAAGGTGACGATCGCGCTCCCGTTCCACCAAGCTCAGATCCACATTAAGCTTTGAAGGAGGCAATAGGCCTCGCTCCCGCAGGGCTGCGTCGCGAGTTTCTTTTGAGCCAAAAGCGGATGTAATTCGGGTGGGGGAGCGAAATAATGGCTGGGATGTATTTGAGGCAGTGGTACGTGAACGCACGAGAGATTTCAAAGACAACAGCCGTGAAATCGTTTTGGACCTGGTCAATTTTCGCTGAGTTGACTCAGACCTGACAGTTGGATTAGGAATAATGATTGGCGCAGGAACACCTTCTGACCTGCGAGCATTATTCTCTGTCCCTTCATATGATAACTTTGTGTGACTGTGACTGTAAACTTTAGAATGGCGTAAGAAACGATGAGAGAAGCATATACCTCATCTCGTCTGGCTTGTGGCCTGATAAAGGATTGAAATATGAGATATTGTAATCCTTGCTCTTTAATCCGCCAGAACTGAAATCGCCAGATTGTATCTCTGGTCTATGGTTCAGAGTCGAGATCTTCAGACGGGATTTCGTCGACTTCAACGAAGTAACCCTTGGAAGGGATAGTGGGGATAGCGGAGCAAACGCGAATTCATGTTTGAAGGGCTCGGTGCTTCCCATGTCATCGAGGACCTTTTCGTTTTACCGGTACCCTACTTGCCCTGCTTCACACCAAAATGGGGAGCCCACGTCCTTTTGCAAGGCGGAGTATACACGTGCCAAGGTGCGCCGCCGATGTATATGGTCTGCTGAACCCCAGGCACGTAGAAGGGAATGTGGAACGTCAGCTGCCACGAAAGGCGACTATAATGAGCGATGAGACAAGAGAGACGAGAGAGCAGAAGGGTTCGAGATTATCACAAGGTTGACGCCCCTTTTTGCCGTCCATTTTGTGGTAGTATCGCGAGACATTGTAGCATCAAGCTTCCGGATCTCGATCAGCCAATTAAGCGATCGGAACAGACTTTATCACAGGAGCTCAACCATTCCTTCAATTGCAAAGAAGCAGGAAGCCGCTTGGATGACCAGTCCAATCATTACTGCTGTCATGCGACTCAGCTTGAATCTTACGGTACATAGAGCATAGACTTCTTCCTCTTAGTCTACGGTACATTTCTCTCGTCCGAGTATCGTAATCGTGACCCTGTGACTGTATAGTGAGAATGATTAATGCGCGAATTTTCTCACGCTGCTGATTTCGCTTCGTCAGTGAAGGGGTTGTCCTGAACGACGAGCTCCGTAAATTACCAGAGTTGCGAATGGCTTTATACCAACATGGAAGCACGTCCAAATCCCTGCCACGTACCGGCTTGACCGAATTTGAAATTCTTAGAAACGCACACAGGCAATTACTTCCAAAAAACTCTTTTCCAGCGGAGGAGTTGACAAACTAACAAGATTTCTTCGCGACGAAGATCATGATGACTCGAGCGCCCAGAATCAGTCATGGGACGAACGACTAGCTTCAAAGTACTATGCTAGCCTTTACCGGGAGTTCGCTGTTTGTGATCTTAAGCACTACAAGTCGGGCAACGTTAGTCCCTCTCGTCCTTCCTTGAACGTTCTATTTCATGCTCATGCTAAATACATAGTTCGCACTGAGATGGCGCACGGAGGACGAGGTACTATCCGGTGCTGGCGAAACGACCTGCGGAAACACTCGCTGCGGATACCACCATCCGCTGCCGGAGTACCTGCGGCGTTCCGCAGGTCCCGCACCATCGCTTGCAACGTTGGAACTTCCTTTTGCATACGAAGAGCACGGTGAAAACAAATCTGCATTGGTCAAGATAGTGTTGTGCAAGCGCTGCGTTGATAAACTCATGTGGAAGCGAAGGAAAGAGAAAGAGAAGGTAGTGAAGAGTGAAGGAGAGGAAGAAACAGAGATGAAAGGTTCGCCACGGTATGCACTAATGGAGGATCGACAGGGGAAGGTCAAGAAGACTCAGCCGGCAGTCTATGAGACAGAGATAGCCGGAAAGGGCTTGGAAGAACGGCGGTCGAAGCATCGTGATGATAGACGAAGCGATGATCCTGAACAGAAACGACGAAGCTCTCGCTCTCAATCACCACGATCGAGTCACAGACGACACTCAGCTTCAAATCATTATAGGCAATCCGAACGAGACTATCGACAATGAAATGCAAATCATAGCTCTTTATACGATTTACGAATCCTTCGAAAGTTGATCCACTTGTATCGCTTCTCGTATACACAATGGAGATTCATATGGATAGCTATATGCTTCCCAGAATGTTTCTTCTGTCATAACGATGGAAGTCCCTCATCAAAAGGATAGACAGGAGGTGATTCTTTAATGTTCGTGAAGCCAAGAAGCTTGTACTCCTTGCCCATCCCGGCTGGATCTACAAGTCTCTGGGACGCATCGATGATCGCAGAACGGCGTTCTTTGTCTTTGGCTTGACCTAGGAGAGCCATGACACGGTATGCCAGACCCATCTTGTTAAGAAAGTCGGCCTGAGTAATAGGGCCGTGCTTGTCAACTAGTAAGAACTGTCAGCGAGTTTTTAGGCGGAGACGGTTCTATAACGTTCCTTGGGCTCCCATAGCCTGCTTTAGGAGCGCAAAATCAACATTTGCTGTGAGATCGGTCTTTCCTGGTTGATGAAAGACGTCAACTATCTTATGGCCCCTGAAAGCCTAGGGTACGAGTTATCAGTGGAAAGTTGAGTGCAGTAAGTGGCACACACCCTAAACGAGTCTCCAAACACTTTATCATCTCCATAATCAATAATCAAACCACATCCTCCGCCTGTTGGAGGAGAATTTGCATTGTCTACTTGCTGTTCATCCAGAGATCTTGGTCGGCCTATGAGCTGTGAGAGTGCTGCAGCATTAAAATAGGATTCGACTGAGACTTCGAGGAACGACCCGATGGGAAGATCTGCAGCAGTGTCCGCTAGGTGCGGTGAGAGATTGAGCACGGATCTAGACATAGAATTAGAAGTCGGCGATAGCACGCGCTGGAAAAGTGGGCCATCCTGGGCAGGTGGAGTTAAGGGGGGTAGAGGCGTGTCAGCATCAGTGTCAGAACGTGAACGAGGATCCTTAATGGGGTCAAGGGTGGAAGCGACCATGACTTCACGCCACCCATCTTGAGATTTCTGAGAAACAGCGTACTGTTAGTGAAGGGAAGGGGGAAGGAAAGAACAATACCTGTAAGAGATAGAAAGGAAGAGCATCGAAAAATTCATGCGCGACGACCATAGTAAACGCGTCTGAATGTTTAACTGAAGAGAGCGTATCGTGCCAGTTCAACTCGCATCCAGTTCTATTCACGAAGTCACGTAATTTATTCTCTTGGATCGCGCGCATTGCTGGACTAGCTTCTACGAGACTAATCTCTTTGAGCTGAACAGACTTTTCTCCGCTGTTTTCTTTAAGAGCTGTGCGAGAGACTACCTGAGAAGATGAGGTAAGGTTAGAAAAGGACACAGTAGATAGGCGCACTAACACGTAGGATGTCATCCATCAGTGTTCCCCTGCCAGGCCCTAGCTCAACCAAACGAATTGAATTTGGCCTCCCAGCACTAATCCACTGTTGTAGGAACCATATGGCGACCAACTACGCGTGAAATCGTTTGCTCGACACTTCTACATTCAAAATATGTTCAAGAAAAGCTTACCTCTCCGAAAACCTGGCTTATCTCAGGGCTCGTGATAAAGTCACCACGCGCACCAAAGACTGAGTTTTCGGGATTGGTATAGTACCCAAGGTTAGGGAAAGTCAGGCATGTCTGCATGTACGTCGCAAATGATATTGGGCCAGTTGCCTTTTTGCTACATGAGCTTTCACGACGGGGACAAGTTGGAATGCGCATGCCTTTATGCCATCCAGAATGATTTTTTCAAGGGGTGAAACTGAAGAGGGATATCTCGACTCTGATGCCGTCTCTGTGTAGCATCTGAGTCCCCGTGGCTTGATTCTGTGCCATTTCACATATGGACTAGTAGTTACAGAACACACGCGTCGTACATGAGTCCATGTACTCCGGAACATTTGTCGGAGTCAAAGAGACGCAGACCGAGTTGAATGGGACCTGGACGGTACCGGTTGTGACATGTCGTGACTTGGACCACGACCCTCAAAAACGAGCCTTCTCTCGATCAGTTACATCGCAACTTTCTCCTTTCTTCCGCGAGACACACACTACCTTTTCTTTTCTTCTTCAGAGTACATAGAACTTAACGAAAACTTGCATCAGACTTACGAATCATGGCCACACGTACGATCCTTATCTTCGCATTCAATTTTCGTTCTAAAATTTTATCTTATCTAGGTATCCAGTTCGAAAACCACAGCGATATCGGTGTCTTCGCAAAACTCACCAACAGCTACTGCCTGGCTGCAATCCAAGGCAGCACCAACTTTTACTCTGCGTTCGAGAGCGAGCTCGGCGACGTCATTCCTATAGTACATACGAGCATCGGAGGAACGCGTATAGTCGGCCGATTGACTGCAGGTATGTATTTTTTTCATTCTTATTTTTTCTCGTTTCAATTTTGAGATGTGGCCTAGGGAATCGACACGGTCTTCTTGTACCATCGACAACAACTGATCAGGAATTGCAACATCTGCGAAATTCCCTGCCCGATGCGGTCGCCATCCAGCGGGTAGAAGAACGATTGTCGGCTCTTGGAAATGTTATCGCATGTAACGACTATGTCGCTCTTGTGCATCCAGAAGTCGATCGGGAGACGGAGGAGATCATCGCGGACGTTTTAAAAGTTGAGGTGTTCAGGCAGATGATCGCCGACAATGTTCTTGTTGGAAGCTATTGTGCGATCACAAATCAGGGTGGCCTTGTCCATCCGAAGACAAGTATACAAGATCAAGATGAGCTGAGTAGTCTGCTTCAGGTTCCGCTGGTTGTGCGTATATCGTCGTCCTGCTGCTTTCGTTTCTGCGAGTTCTGAACCGTTGTCTAGGCCGGAACAGTAAATCGTGGTTCTGATGTCATTGGTGCAGGGCTAGTGGTAAATGATTGGTGTGCGTTTACCGGCCTCGAGACGACAGCGACAGAAATCAGTGTGATTGAAGCCACTTTCAGTGCGTCTAAAATCTGCGTCTTCAAATGTTCATTCCTGATCGTTCTTTTTACAGAGCTGCAAGGGCACGATTCATCAGCAGTTATTGGAGAGATGAGGGACTCTCTGGTTGACAACTGGGCATGATTTATTGCATTCTGTTATGTCTATCTATGCACTTGTACCTTTGCTGTTTGCTTTGGATATATCGATGTATCAGCCTTGTTTCTTCCCGTTCCTACATATCTAGTAGTATTCACTTACCCTGCGGTCTCCTTATCTACGTTGTATAGGAAACATATTTGACTTGTTATAGTGCCGTCATTGCTGTCTACTTCAAAGACTTTGTCCGCTTCACATGAAGCATTCTTCCTCTTCCCTGGAAATCTTTGATATCGTCCCAACTTCAATAGTGAAAACATGTCACGAGGAGCAAGGTAATTATGTACTAGTCGATACCTGGCCCAACAGAGAAAAACGACTGATTCGTTGCAGCGCCGTGTCATCACCCTTCTAATTAGCCGAGAACATCACTTGAGACAGTACTACAAGGTCGTAAGAGGATATGACCCAGCTCGTCAAACTTCCTTCTGGAATATCTCTTGAAGTTGACCTTGACGCTCCTGCATCTCATATAGAAATCAGAAAACTGGCAATTTGTCTCCATCCGTGGTCCTGCTTAGGCGGCCGAAAGGACGACCCGTATGTACACAGGCATTATTACTTTAGTTGCTTTACGGCTAAGGACTGCCGCTTGGAGTGTCCTCTGGTCACTCGCAGATCATTTGCATGCTAAGAATTATCACGTCTTGAGATATAATTCAAGAGGTGTTGGACGATCTACTGGATGGGCTTCTTTCACTGGCTTTAGTGAAGCACAGGATCTTGAGGACTTGGTTACCTGGGCTGTTCAACAGATTGACCATGTCACGTCACTCGTCCTCGTGGTGAGCAGTTAACCTCTTCATGCTCATACGTGTAACTCGACGATGATCAACAGGGGTATTCATATGGTTCCCTCATCACCTCCTTGCACCCCATCCTTCCTACCATCAAGACTACACACATTCTGATCTCGTACCCTCTAAGTCCGAGGGGTTGGCTGACGCTGTTTAATACTGGTACGTACAATGCGAAACTACGAGAACTTGTGCAGAACGCGGACTCGCATGTGCTCGTTGTGTTTGGCGATCGAGACGAATTCACAAGCGTGGAAAAGTATAGGGAGTGGCAGAAAAGTCTTGAAGAAGTTTCGAGCAGCGAACGGTTGAGGGTTGTCGAGGTAGGAGGCGCATCACATTTCTGGAGGGGACCTTCTGGGCAGCAGCTGGGAGAGGAAGTAAAAGGGTGGTCGCCATGACGGCTTTCTCGATCACAAATTATGAAGTAGCCGAGTAGGATCAGAGCTGGCAGTCGCAGCTGGCATTCAACTTCCTTTTTTCAATCACTTTGTGTAGTCTTCTATATCTATCTTCTCTTGGATCGATTCACAAGCATAAACTTTCTATTACCCTCATCTTTGCAAATGTACGTATATGTTCCGTCACCGAATTCGCTGTTGCCAATCTTCAGTATCTGATTGCCTTGCAGGCCGTTACCAGACGAGCGCCCTCGTGGAAGCGTGGCAAATCTCATCGGCCGCTTCGAGAACCAAGTCAAGCGCCAGCCCTCCTCATCGCCGGCATCTGCTCGGAGCTTGAGTGCCACTTCTCATGTGTCAGGGGATTCTGCAAAGGAGGAAGCCAAGGAGCGACGTGAATGGCCCCCGAAATCCCCTAGTCCTGATGTCAAGCCACCTATCGCTATTCCATCTTCATCTTTTGCGCAAAGCCTGGCATTGGCACAGGCTGTTTCTGCTGAAGCGATTCCCGCCTCGCACGCGCAGGCTGTTGTTGCAGAAGATGCTTCATCGACTCGGTCACGTTCCACTACATCAAGTCCTGACAAGTCGAAGCCTAACATCATAACGCCTCCTCAGCACCAACTCAGTATCGATGTCATTGCATCAACACCCATGACTGCGCCTGCGGGAACGCCGACAACTGCGAAGCCGCTCACGACTGCCAAGCCACGACCAGCCAAGACTCCTGCCTCGGCTGCTGGGAAGCCGTCTACAATTACGTCTGGGCGAGCCCCTCTCAAATCCACGGGCCTACGTCCATCTACGGCTCCAGCTGCCCACCCCGCAAAATCACAGAGTATGGGTCCCAGCAACTCGTCTGCCTTGACACGTAAAGCTGTCGCGAGACCTACCGCTCCTCCATCCAACTCCGCCGGCGTCGCGCGCGCAACAGTCACGGCAGCCTCAGCACGACCCAAAACTCCATCCTCGACTGTGTCGAGGACGCCCTCTTCGGGTCTGTTCGCACCAACTGCGGCTTCTTTAGCAAAATCACGAAGCGCTCAGCAGCCTTCAGTTACCACCTCGTCGAAAAAGGCTGCGTCGAGCAGTACCGCTGCAGAACGATTGAGTAAACCCACTGCCGCTTCGCTGTCCCGAACACGAGCTCCAGCAACCGCACCTCACACGGGTGCTAAACCTACTGCTTCAACAACACGTGGAACATCGGCAATCAAGTCAAAGGCCAGTACTACAAAGAAAGCAGGAACAACCTCGACAGGCAAAAAGGTCGCAGCTGCTACCACTGGAACTGGAGTTGCAATTGGAGCTGCAATTTCCGCTACTACCGAGCCAGGATCGGTATCTGAGGGCATGGCTGTTCCATCGGAGGAAAGCGAACATCAAGTTGACGATAATCACATCGATAAAAACCCTGAGGATGCCATCACCTCGGAGAAACTACTCCCTGAGCAAGAAGAAAACATTTCTCCTGCAGTTTCTACAGGAGCCGATGAAACTATCGCCGCTGATGTGCGTTTGAATGGAGAAGCCGTAGAAGCGAACAACGAGGCAGATATCACTTCTGCTGGTGATACTGTCGAATCATATGATGCTTCCCTTGAACACGCCGAAAAGGCGGAGATGGCTCACGTCAATGGGGGTCATGAGCCTGAAGTCATGCCAAAAGCACACATCGGAAACGAGATCGAAGATATGGTCAACCTCCTCGAGTCGATGTCCGTTTCCAAGGTCCGGCCCGAGAGCCTCGTCAGTATTCCTGACGAAGAGTGAAGAGATTATGATGAAACGATGATTATAATGAATTGACGACCCATGGTTTCCTTCTCCTTTTTCTGTAACTCTTTCCATTCTCCCTAACACTGACACATCGACGTTTTTGCATCGAGTATTGATTTCATTCTAGTTCCATTGTTACGCATTCAAGTTTTTGTTACTCTCTAGTCTACTTCTTTGGTCTTTTACGCTGTCTACCAACACCCCATACCCTACTCATGTTCATTTGCAGTGATGGGTTAGGCAGCCCATCTGTCTGTTGATTCCTTAATATACCTCAAAAAAGAACTCATCCACTTGTTGACATTTCATCTTTTTTGAATACCGGTCGCTTTCTGCTTTATTAGTCTGTATAATTTGTATCCAATTAAACCTCAAATACTTGACTTGCCTCTACTAGCGATACTCGGGCCCTTGAGAACTTGATGAAACATTGATTATTCTGGAAAGAATGGCGCTTCAATAGCAAGAAAAATTTCTCTCGTGTATATTGTAGTCTTCGTAAAACATGGTATGACTACGAGTCCGTCATTCTAATCGTACAAAGTCCCAAGAAATTACAAAGCTGTCAATCAGACGAAGAGGTGCTCGAAGTCGGTGTGAATTTTATCAATCGAATTTGGGGGTGACATAAAGGTCGTCGTGATCTGTGCAATGAAAAGGTAAGTATGCGCCACTCGGACGAACATTAAAGAGAACACAGACCTTTGCCGTGTTTCAAGATGTATTCCCGTTCCTTCTGAGCCAGATGCTTGAGGTAGCTGACCATTTCATGCGCATCAACGGCAACACGTTTATTGAAGGGCGCGCCGCCGCGGATAGCGGCAATTGCAACGTCGAAACGGGACGTATGGTTGCACAGCATCATCTGTGAACAGCGTCAGGATTCGCGTGTACGAAGGTAGCTGAGGACTTACATCAAATGGTGAAGTGGTGGTACCTTCCTCGGCGTAGCCTTCAATAGTAATCCTATCGGTACCAGGTCGGCCACCCAACAGGCCTCTCAGCTCAATAGGATAGCCATGATAGTTAAAGTGAATATGGCGATCGGGAGTGAACAAGGCTTCGAAGGAGTCCTTGGTGAGTGCGTGTGGGTGTTTGCCGTAAGGGCTCAAAATCATGAGGTCGGTGACGTTGACGACGCGAACTCGCAAAGCCGGCATAAGTTTACGGAGGAGGGCGGCAGCAGCGATCACCTCGAACGTCATCTCGACACCGATACCAACAAGGACGCTAGGATCAGAGTTGGTCACTCAGTAGGTACCGCGTTGAAATGGATCAAAAACACTCACACGTCCGGGTCGACACCTTCGTCGACACTGCAGAACTTCCATACGGAGGCACCGGCGACGCAATGCTACATGCAAAATGAGAAAATAAAAATTTAAATCAAAGGAATCCAGACTAACCCTCTCAGCATCCTCCTTATTCAACCAGACGGGAGTAGGTTGCTTGCTTCCAACCATCAGGTTGACGTAGTTCTTCGCCCTCAGGCAGTGAGAGACGGTAGAAAGGAAGCAGTTGGCATCAGGGGGGAGATAAACACGCGCGAACTGGGCTTTCAGGTTGAGGACAGATCCAATGAATGAGGGATTTTGGTGTGAGAAGCCGTTGTGTTCCTGACGCGTCCAAGTAGAAGTTTCCAGATAATTGAGGGACCCACAAGGTTGACGCCACGTCGTTTCACTTGCCTATTGCGAGTCAGATAAATTGATAGACAAAGGACTCGGCCAGTATTGTCGACGTACCATCTTACAAAACTTGGAATATTGGACCATCATCGTGTGGACAATACCAAGGAAAGCCTCGTAACTTGGGAAAAGACCAGTACGTCCAGTGAGCGTGTAGCCTTGCAACATGCCCTGACAAGTGTGCTCAGAGAGGATCTCAATTACACGTCCACCTTGAGCACGCGAGGCAACATCCCACTGGAAGTTTCGTCCAGTAACATCGAAGACAGCATCGAGTTTGTTTGAGACAAGCTCATCAGGCGAGAAGATCCTAAAGGTCTTGGGGTTCCTGTTGATGATGGGTCAACGAGTATACACAACGATGAAGAGAACAGACATACTGAACAACGACCTCCTTGATGAACTGACCAATAGCCTTCATGCAGCTGACGTCTTCACCCGACTTGAAGGTGAACTTGCGCCAGTCAGGAGTCTGAAGAGGCTGATATGCTTTGTAGGATTCGTCCCTCATGCCCATCCTCTTGCCACCTTCAGGAACTATCTTCATAATCGCATCGACAGGAGACCCATCTCTGTTGAAAAGCTCCTTCGGTCCGTAAGATTCGAGCCATTTCTGGAGCATGTGAAGCTCTTCCGGATTGGTCTTAGCCTCGGGCAAGGGTACTTGATGAGAACGGAAGGAGCCCTCGATAAATTCGCCATTGTGAATCTTGGGACCTGTCCAGCCCTTCGGTGTACGAAGAACAAGCATAGGCCAGCGTGGTTTAACAATAGGCGATCCAGAACGTGCTGCATTTTGAATCTTCTTAATCTCTGATACGGCCCAATCAAGAGATGCGGCGAGATCGTTATGAATGTCTTCAATATCTTCAACGATGCGCACTTGATATCCGTATCCACTACAGGAAATGGTCAATGGAGGGAAATGTATAACATGCTGAACGAACGTACGTGTAGAGTGCGATCGTCTCCTTGTTATCCATGACACCAGCGATAGTGCGCTCAGAAATCTTGAATCCATTGACGTGCAAGATAGGAATAACAGCACCAGACTCAGCAGGGTCGATGTACTTCATAGCATGCCAGGCCGTCGCAGTAGGACCAGTTTCGGCTTCACCATCGCCCACAACGCAGGCAACGATGAGATCGGGGTTATCCATGACTGCACCGAAAGATACACTGAGCGCATACCCTAGCTCTCCACCTTCGTGGATGGCACCAGGGGTCTCGGCATTGATGTGACTCGGGAAACCTCCAGGAACGCTGAAGCTCGAGATAAGCTTTTTGAGACCGCTGTAATTACGAGAGTATTCAGGCATAAAGGTGCTCATAGAGTCCTCCATCCATAGACAAGACAGGATAGCAGGTGCACCATGACCTAACGCAACAATGAGCCCGTTTCTCAAGATAAGCATGATGATCTCACCTGGTCCTACGACGTACAAGGCGTCAAGGCCTGTCTTCTTGATAATTCTGTTTAGGTGCGCATAGACCAGGACGAGACCTGGGCACGTTCCCCAGTGACCAAGAAGACGAGGCTTGATCATGTCAGACGTGATCTTCTTCTCGAGGAGAACATTGTCGTTAAGGAAAATCATGGCTTGTAAACGGTCACAAAAATGCACAACGTCTCGAAACAAAACTCACCCGCAGAGATATAGTTGGCGGCCCTAGTAAAGAGGTCAAGACTCTTGTGCTCATCAGGAGAGAGATAGTCTTTGGTGTTGATCTGGGCTTCGAATTTGAGAATTTCCTTGGAGAGGAGAGACGCGTCGGGAGGGGGGTTAGCTTGAGCGATCTGTTGGCCAGGCATGGGACTACTGGTAGTATGAGGACCTTGCATCGTTAGAGAACCTTCTTATATGCGAGCAACAAGTCTCAGCTGGGTGAAGTAGAACGTTCATGTCGGAGTCGGATGACATCACCATCAATGATGTGCGATAAGTTTGTGATTTCGCCACCTACACAGTACCTTTTGCAGCCTTTCGTCCGGTTGACGTCCACACTTGTCGACAGATTCCAGCCACATTCGCATGTGCCAGACCGCTCTAGAGCTCGCACCACGCCGCTATCCTCGTTGGCCCTTTCGAATCAGCTGGTGATGTCGGCCTTGCTAGGTCTAGAATGTATGACCTACACAGTTGTATGCGGCCTTCCTGCACCTCCTTTGTCCCAATTCGATTGTAAGACAAATGACGGCTGCAGATTGTTCCGCCACTACCATGTCATAAAATGAATAATGAGTCGTCTCTCGTACTTCAGAAATGGTTCTTGGTCCCGGTTCTTGATATCCATTATGTTCCGGGACAGGATGCCATCGAACTCGTTTTTTGCGAGGTAAGCCGCTAATCTTTCATTTATCGTATTACCACAAGCGATGGAACAAATTACCTGGTATGGACTACTGCGCGGCAAAGCTTTTTCGAGAAAGTAGTCCCTTAATACTTCACAGAATACCCTACAAATGCACCTGTCCCAAAGCGCATCACAAATTTCAGACGCTCCGGCGCGACATGTTGACTCGGGACCAGGGTCCATGTTCGTTCGACCCACTCTACCCCCATCCGAGGTACTCAAAACCTAACGTCTCGTTGTTCCACGAAAATGTCAGTCGGTCCGGTCCCACCCTGTCAGGGAGCTGACCCACACGGCGCTTGTGAAGATCAGTCTCTAGTGTCAACAGGCTGATCGTCGATTTTCTATCGCCGGTCTGTTGGCGTGTCATATATTTGTGGAGATTTTCATGGCAGAGGAAGGGGAGCATAACGAATAAGGTCCGTTTTCCAATGCCTGAGAGGACGATGAATGCATTTACACTGAAGGATATGAAAGCGAGTGCAAGGTTCGTAGCTTGAAGGAGGTATTTGAGGTATGTATCTTGAGGACTTGTATTCTCAAAAGTCGCCTGAGCCGACTATAACTCACGTAGTTACATTCAGCTGGGGCAGTCATTCTTCCGCTTGATCCTTCCGATAACTGAGAGTGTTCAGCCACCATGACTCTCCGACGTTATCTGATTTCACCTCCTCGCAGTACCTCTCGTGCTTGACTCTTCGCCGACGAAATCTCTGACGCTTGACAACCCTTCCTTATTGAGATTGCGTCATCTTCGCTTGCAGGACTTGTACTGTTCCCAGGCGGACTAAGGTCAAGAACCGTTGCCTGCAACCGCATACCGTGTGTTTTCCGTATTCCTTATATCTTGATTACGCGAAGAGGTATTTCTGTTGGCGACATCATTCAATGCACAGATAGCACGTAAATAAGGAGATCACCGTGTTGCCAGGAAATTCATCGTCTGTCTCGATATCATTCTTCGGCTTTGATCGCTATGGAAACTGCGAGGAAATTTGGACATTGATAGATGTCACTTAGTATAGTCTGGATTAGTTCGTGTATACTCGATCAAGCGCTCACGTTCTCGTTCTACATTTTGATTATGAGCGACTTATCTGTCTTGCCGGAAGACGATAAATCTTCACAATTTTACTCGGTCGCGTGATGGCATGCATGTGAACGGATGAAGGGAGATTGCAGTTAAAACCCTCTTTGCTGAGTTATCTGGCTTGTATTGAATCCGTCATCTTGTTAATTGGAACTGTCATTATCAAGGACATCATAAAAGATGTCCTTTCAGTCCAAATTCCAATCCTTTAAGAATAAATAGGATTGTCACATACGCAAAATGTCAGTGAAATTATTGCAATAGATATTCTGAGAGACTTTCTCGTTTGATTAGAAAGTGGTTAGAGAATATTGATGAGCACAGCACATAGTCAACCTGCGTTGTTTTAATGAGCGAGCATCGATTACCACTCTACTCGAGTTGGTTCCTGCATGCATACTGAGCAATCGTTGATAAAATTTCCTTTTCATATACAAAATTTTGCGACAAGATGATGGGAACAGTATCCAGCGACGCGCATCTTCCCTGCGGGATGAACAAGGCAGTTGAGTTAGTATGGCACAGCATGCAAGATGTTGACATTGACAGATAGCAAGCAATCAGGAATGCGACATGGTTCAGCCATAAGTACAATGGTTTGATGGTTTTTCTTTTTGTACACAGCCACACCTGTCACGCGTCAAAACTTCTTGCACCCCATCTTCTCCGCTTCCCTCAAGGACGACTCCCTCTTCCTTGCCGTGTCCCTTAGCCCTCATACGCCCTGCATGAAGGTAGCCCATCCGCTTCTCTTGCCGTGCCTTCTCGTCATTGGCTCAAGCCATTCCGCGAGCGCCTATAACTTCCCTCGTCAAAATCCATCAGGATCGTCAGCAACGTCTGGTTCCGGTGTATCATCAACGAGTACAGCGCCTTCCAGCACTTCGACCGCTTCTGCGTCGACCACCTCGTCATCGACAACGAGTGAAGTATCAACGACATCATCAACAACTTCCATCCCGCCGGCGACTTCAGTGTCACCCCCCACCCCCCCACCTCAGACCTCTGCGACCACCAGTATTCAATCACCATTGCAGACGAGTGACACTTCACCACTCTCCGTACTCACGTCGCAGTCGGTGAATTCGGAAGGTTCAACTACTGTTGTCTTTGTCACCAAGTCTGCCTCTGCTGTTAGTAGTAGTTCGACATCCTCTCCTACCAAAGGCGCCGATGACGACGGTGCCCAAAGTGGACTTAGCACTGGATCCATAGTCGGTATATCGGTTGCTGGTGGCATAGCTGTTATCGCTATCATCGCCTTTGTTGTGTGGAAGTTCACCAGGAAACGCTTCACCAACTTTGATGACAGTATGTAACGAATCATTTTCCTGTTTGGTTTCAATTCTCACTTCTCGTCTTCAGATGAAGCTATCAAATGGCCAGAACTCAATGCACATGGTGATAACACGACTTCCCACCCTCTTCCCGTGAACAACACCGGCCGTTCTGGTTTCGACACCGGCTCCGAGGCATCTCTATCACGTATTGCTTCGGCATCTAATTATTCCACTCCAGACGTGGTCAGCGGGTCTGATCCATATGCCGTTCCTCCCTTACCACATATGGATCCAAATCAACCTTACCGGGATGACCCAAATGCAGCCTCTGGGTACTATGACCCTTACCGCGGCCCAATTCCTGGGTCCATCGGACACGGACACGGTAATGATGATTGGAGCGGCGAAAATATTCCCATGACACAATTGGCTGGCCGGTCAAGTCCTGGTCCACAGGCAGCTTTTGTTGCAGGAGGTTATGGTACGGGAAGACAGAGCCCAGCTCTAGTTTCTCCCTATGAAGGCGGAAGAACTGGGTCTCCTGGACCTCAGGTAGCATATGGAGGCAGGGCTTCTCCGGGACCGCAGACCGCTTATGGAGGCAGGGCCTCTCCGGGACCACAAATAGCATATAATGCTGGCAGAGCATCTCCTGGCCCTCAGGCTGCGTATGATCCTTATAGGCAAAGATAGTGATCGGATTCTATCGAAGTGTTTCCATTCATACCCACTCTTGTTCTGAATCTGATTAGACGACCACATCGTCGAAGTGAAGGAAAGACACTGGCTTGCTCTTTTTCACCTATCTACTATGTGCCACATTCTTCCTTTGGATATCTTGTGGGAATTTGACATGTGCCCTATGACTTTGAATGACTTATTTTATAGTTCAATCCTCGATTTTAATATCTATTTTTTACCCTTACGCCCGTTCATGACGCTATATCCCCAAGTCCCAAATTTATTACTACTTTGGGTGATGGCTTGTTGCATCAAGACTGCGAAAGTCAGCTTCTACCCATTATTTATTATAATCATTTTAGGTGTAACGATAAGTAGAGAGACTTCAAACATAGTGAGTGTGGATCCGCCTTCGCCACCATCAGGGTGGATGAGAGATCCAATTTACCACAGTAGCATTCATCTTGCCTGACAACTTGAAATTTGAACCTACGCCCACTGAATATGTCTTTTTTCAGACACAAAGCAGCCCTCCATTTCTACGTGAACAGACTAATTGTACCCCGGATGTTGTATAGGAAGACTATCTTGAGGCTTTTCCACTCGTAAAAATTAGTAGGAAGGATCATATATACCCTATATCATAACCGGAACAAAGTCCCTGTCAACTTCGTCAATTAGTCGATGTGTCTGATCCCGCAGCACCGAGTTATTTCCGTTTCTACATCTGAATCTTCAGCCCAGAATCTCCGACGAGTAGTGCCGTTTCATGACATTACAGGTGATGTAAATGCGGAGTAAGACGATACCAAAGTCCGACTTCGAGGCGGTAAAAGGAGTCCAGGGCATTAAGCTAACACATTCGCGCCAGATTACGGAGGAGAATCTGTGTTGAATGTGGCCGCGTGATCCTAAGAATGTTCAGAGTCGGGGTTAAAGCTAAAGTGTGACTCGAAGTACTTATGTATGTACTTCAACTCTAGCAATGCTTATTCCGATCAGGCTTTCCATTTTGGCTTAGAGTTTCATCGTGTATACTTAAAGAGTCCTCAGTTGTTGTCTGTCCGAAAGGTCTACCCACTCCCTCAGGATCATCAGCGTTACAATGGCTGATCGTCTTCACGGACTTTCAACGTCAAGTCAGAGACGTTCTGCTTCTGCTCCCATATCGATACCACGCGGATCGAGGTCGTTATATACTGGAAGCTCCCATGGTTCCCCATCGCGCTCTCATCTATCCAATGAAGTCAATGGCGCGTCGAGCAGCATCAAAGAATCCCTGAATGACGCATCATTGGATTTGACGGGCCTCTTGCAGCGTTCGGAACCGTTAGTGGTCAAAAGTAGAGCCGGAAGTGTGCTGTCGAGGGGCTTTATATTGAAAACCGATCATTATCCTTCAGGTACTCATGTGTCTTGATACGCCAATTCTCGCAGACTTGATAGTCTCGAATTAGGACGTGCGCTTGATCTAGACCTCAACATTCACGGCGCACCAAACTTCAGAGCTCCGAGAATCCGTGATTTTAATGTCTTCGGTGCTGCCCAGCCACGAACGCAAGGACTACGAGCCATCCTTTCCATCCTGCGTTGCAAGCCTGGAACACCGAATCAATCTCACGTAGTATGGTTTTCAACTCGTGAAGAACCTATCGGTACGTTCGTTCCGTGCTTTATTCGATCTATCACAAGGAGAGACGTTCAGTTTGGAGATTTTGAATGAATTGATGATTGGGTTCTAATCGCGCCAATGGATTCGCCTTTGATCTTCCTTTCAGTATAGATTAATAGATCTATTCCTTCATATAGTTTATATCTCTGGCAGACCGTTTGTGCTGCGGGACGCCTCTGAACCAAGATCCACGCTATCTCTATCTGATAGGGCAGAAAACCTCGAGGCAATTGAGAGTAGACTGACGAATGATATTCTACAAGAAGCTGCAAGGTAAGCTTCACATTGGTCAACATTGCATTTACCTGGTAGATAAACTCTTCCTAGATATGGGGGCGTCATTCTCACCCATAATGAAGTCGCAAGTCTGTTCCATCCCTGAGAGATCCTGAGCCTGGCTTAACAATATTGATTTAAGCTGCGAAAAGCGGTGAAGGTGCAATATTGCCTACGTGGACAGCAGTTGATCACAATAATGTCAAGACATCCAAGGAATTATGGGAGTATATGAAAATTCAAGGCTGGAATGTTGATGTTCGTAATCACTACTCCTGCTCCTCACTAGGCCTTTCTCACCTTTCATAGTATCATCGGTACGCATGTTGGATATGTTTCTTTTAGTGTTTTTACAATAAGCTGCCAGAATACCCATTTCTCCAGATCGACCGATCGAAGTACGCTTTTCGTCGATTTGGTGATTGAACGTTTTCTGAGATCGTCCAAAGGACAACTATCTTGATGCCTACGTTCGAGTTATTCGCGACACGGATCCATTGAAGACATCTTTGGTTTTCTCTTGTGGCATGGGTGCTGTACGCACTACCTTTGCAATGGTTGCCGCTTCCCTCGTTAGGAGGAAGCAGCTGATTGCTCTAGGTATGCCTGATCCATACGCGGGACAATTGCAGAACATTGGTTCTGTCTCCGCTAGTAACTCTGGTGTCAATACAGTGAGCTAGATGATGTTGACTTCGTTACCAGTGATTCATGCCTTTTGAACCCATTGTAGCCTTCACACCCGGTAAGTTGCTCTCCAATTTTTGATGTTTCTGTCGGCGCTGATCAATCTCAAGCAAACGGAAGCCCGAATTCAACTAGCTCTTGAACAAGCTAACGCACAGCAGGACCTCAACAAGTCGCTGTTGAGGTTGACTTATCTATTACAGCAATGTGGGCATGCGTCGATTGCTTTCTGCATCTGCTAACGCAATTACACGCAACAGGTCTTCGGAATGAGAACTCTCAATCTGCCATCGAACTTCTTATGGCCCAACCTGTCCTTCTTGAAAATCTCCGCAAAGCACATATGGGTAACTACGGTGTCATTCTTAGTCTTTTAGGCTGTTTAGATCATGGGTCCCGATCGAAGAAGCTCGTGGACAAGATCGTTGATGCTAGTAAGAGGCTAAAATCTATCATGGATTCAGGGTCCAAGAATCTCAATCCTCTCAGCCGATCAAGTCACGAACTTGCGTGAAGATATTTTGAATTATCGACTCAAGTACTCGTTGACCAGTATGGATGAAACACAAGGGAAGATTTTTCTGCAAGGAGCAGTCAAGGCTTTAGAAAAATAGTATGTGTTCATTTACCAAGATAGGTGTAACCATCTAACATCGTCTTAAGCTTCTTCATGATTGCTTTTGCGAGCTACGTTGATACTGTGGGATACGCGTTCTCTCAAAGCTTTTCTGATTGGCTGAAGGTCAGTATGGGTTTGCACCGTGACTTGCCAATTCTCTGGTTGATGGCATTTAGGATCGAACAGAAATCTGGAAGTGGGTACCTCCGTATTGTATTTTTGGCCTAGGTTGTAAGCTGAGCCAATGGTATTATAGCCAAATCAAATTCCTTCGCAAGTCCTACGGCTCTCGCCTGAATGTCTTCAACCCTGTCAACGACCTCTCTTCGCTTTCAAAATCTAGCTTTGAGGCGCGTTCTTTGGTTCCGGGGAAGAAGAACGATGTGGCTATAGCAGGAGGTCGGGTTCTGGGAGATGAGTACTCCAATCATGTTGTCAAGGTAAGCTAACACTGCCTCACCTCTTTGTATGATGATGCTCAATTGTAATGTCGGTAACAGAATCGCAGGGGAATCATCCTAAGGGAAGGGTGCGTGGCATAATTTGTCCTCGCATCTTTCTCTGCTTGCTGAAGATTCAATTACAGTACTTTACTCAAGTCAGACCAATGGTTACGCGAATCGACTCACGTCGAGCACGATGTGCGGGGAGCTATCAACTTTCGTTCTATTCCTTACACGAATATATTCGCCCTTGGGCAACCGACTATGGCAGCGATCAATGAAGTGGTGGATATTGTCAAGGAGGCCCACCCATCTGCCCCCCGCATCGTCTGGTTAACCCTTCGAGAGGAGCCGGTTGTTTATATCAATGGTGCTCCGTATTGTCTCCGGCGTGAGGGTTTCTCACTTCGAAACATGAAAGGTAAGGTTCGTCTCGTAACGTAGCTGGCAGTCATGATTGATGGAGTGTGTGTAGATTATGGTGGTATATCTGCTTCTCGGCTAGAAGTATTGGAGGATAGGCTGAAAGACGACGTTCTCGCAGAATTGCGTGAGTACGGAGGGAGGTATGCAATTTTTTCCGTTCTCGAAGTCCTCTTGCTTGAGTTTACCCAGAATTTTGCTTCACACTGAAACTACCGACGGGACTGTGATACCCATCTGGGAGGAAGTTACAGAAGACAACGTCACTGTCATGAAGGATGTCATGGGTACACGACACTGCGCCCACGATATCGAGCTCAAGTACTATCGTGTTCCGATGACTGCAGAACGGCCTCCGGATCTCGTAGATCTCAACGATCTCATCGAGGTCGTGTTAGGTACTTCTACAACCACTCCTCTCGTTGTCAACTGTCAGCTTGGTCGAGGCAGAAGTACAATGGCCTCAGTAGGTGTCCTGCCGTACGACTCGCGGTCTGCATTTACTTGAATACGGTTTTCTAGGTCATTCTCCTGTTAATTCGCCAATGGCTTGAACGTCACCAATCACTAACGATACCCAGTGCTCCAGGATTTATCCAACGGTCAATGTCTATTGCCTCTAACTTCGGAAATCTTTCGAACAAAAGCCGTCATTCCTATACCATAATTAACAGTAAGTCCTATCTGATGATTAATTCACTGGTGCAAACTCGATCGTTTTCAGACTTGCTTCGGGTTATCCGTAAAGGTCCTATGGTCAAGAATGCAGTAGATGACGCGATTGATCAATGTTCTGCTGTAATTAACTTACGAGAAGCCATTGAAAAATCACGTAATCAAGCAGAAAGTGCCACAGACGAGAAAGAGAAACGAGCTTTTGCTCAGAAAGGTTCGACTTTCATTATGAGACGCGCTCGCGGTTTCCTTATCTATGTACAAGGACTTCAAAACCTTCGCAGATACTTTGAACTCATTGTCTTCCAAGCTTACCTTCAGACGACAGAGCCCAATACAAGGGAATCCTTGGAGACCGTCGAAAACTACGTCAAAAATAGGCCAGGTAGGTCTTGCCGAAGTCATGTCGAAACTACTTTCACACTCTAGCGTAGTCATCAAAACCTTCCAAAAGGAGCTTTTCGCAGAGGGTATAGATGCCTTGAAGCCTCTGGAAAGGGTTGACCCGAAAGAAGGCATGGCTGATCCAGATGAGGTCACTCAAGTTGTAGCGAATCGCAGAGGAACCATTCTGTCTGCATCGACCATCCTCAAGAGTGATTTTTTCCTCAACCTTCAAAAGATGTCCCTGCCAGAGTTAGTAAATTCCACGAATACTTTTCGAGTAAAACAGTTTAATGATTTTTGAATAGGAGAATAGAGGGTTCCCCGAACTTCCGACGCGTACCATTAACTCTGCGACCATTGGAACCTGAAGACTTCTCTGATGCTGAAGCCATAGACACTCCTAACAAATATTTTGATGACGGAAGGTTAGTATGTGGAAGGTTAGTCGATAGTAGAAAGTTATCACGAGTCAATTCACTTAAGGCCTTGTTCAGTGGAATGCCGACCATGGAAGGGTGAGTTGTTTTGTCTTTCCGTGAATTTCCACTGATGAAAGCTTCTATCCGACAGTTATAAACGGGCTTTGGAAAGGATAGACGCTGGGCCCGGAGGAAAAAATACGGTTCTCTGGACTTCATTACGAGAAGTAGGTCTACAACTTCCAATATGGCTGCAGCAATGTTATCATAAGACTTGTTTTATAGGAACCTGTCGTCTACGTAGCTGGTCGCCCACACGTCCTTCGACTTGTCGACCGACCATTGGAGAACCTTGAGTAAGTAAGGAATGGAAACTAGGCACTTGTTTGTTCACTATCCATAGGGCAACAGGGGTCACGACGTATGTGGTTGAAAGAATGGAAGAAAGTTTCAAGAAGGACGTCCTACGTGAACTCAGAGCAAGCAACGGACGTGTCCTCCTACACGACGAGCTCGAGGAGAGGCCGGGCACTTTTTCTGTCGTTCCTATCTGGGAAACTGTTTCAGAAGATGAAATCTTGACCCCGAAAGATGTCATTGATACAATCAAGAGAGAGGGCTATAGGGTCTGTCCGATGTTCCTTTGAATGTTCATGATCTGACGTCCGACACACAAGATCGATTATGCTCGCATTGCCATCGTAAGTAGTCTACTTGAGGCTCTTCGAAGGATGCCAGATGGTGATTGCTTTGTATAGACCGACGAACAAGCTCCCCTTCCTGATGCGCTATGGCAACTCTTTCTACGTGTCAGAAGTGGCTTGTCACAAGCGGGTGACTTTGTCTTTAATTGTCAAATGGGCCGTGGGCGAACGACCACGGGTATGGTAGCCGCATGTTTGATCTCATCCACAATGCACTCAGACTGGGATGGGGAGAAGTCAGCGTTGATCCAACATGAACCTTCGGTGGAGATTCACGATACAATCGATGGATTCTCGGAAGAGGAAGCTTACTTGCATGGTACTGAAATGCATTGTCTATGTTCCATGCTACAAGAGCTAATCTTCTGATACAGGAGAGTATAAGACTATCTTACAACTTGTTGGCGTTCTCTCGCATGGGAAAGCGGCGAAGAGATTGACCGATAGGGCGATTGATATGATGCAAGATGTGCAGAACTTGCGCAATGCTATCTATGAGTAGGTTCAATGAGCTTCAATCATTCATCATTTAGCACTGAAGTCGTTATCAGCTATAAACTCAAAGTTGACACATGCGAGAAAGGTAGCAGCAAAGAGCGTAAATTGCGCAGCATTACCGTGAATTATCTGTAAGGGGTTTTAATGTTATCATTGGCATTAATATCAATTATTCTCCCCTTGTTCTTTATTAGGTATCGCTACGGCACATTGATCGTGTTTGCGAATTATCTGATAGAGATGAGAGATCCGGCGAAAGTTGTAGTTTCATTTCCGGACTGGCTGCGCACGCACAGAGAAATTACGAAGTTGTTGGAGAGAGAGTCTTTAGATTAAGTAGCTTGGTGTACATTATGAATTTGTTGTATGGTTTTTTGTTTCGGCAAGGGGAAATGACGTCGTGGTGATTACGGTTAAGTATCACCGCCTAATGATCGCCAATTTTAGTGAAATATTTGATGCGTTTGTTGTTCCGCACAGGTTGTGGTAGGCTATTCCATGCCGCCACTCTACTTTGCATACTACTGTTCTGGCCATGGTGAGCACTCACAATTACTTCTGCTTGGTAATACCAACGGTTGCACAGGTTACGGCCACGCAACGCGTGTATCAGCCTTCGCGTGCCATCTCTTAAATCTACCTGTTGCTGAACGACCGGTTGTATACATAACTTCTTCGGCACCAAAGCACGTCTTTTCTGACAGCATCGCGCTTGGAGCACTTTATCGTTATGCCGAGATTGACCCCGTTATTGTACAGCCACTTGCGTTAGTGACCGCCGCTCATTTCGAGAGTCCACCGCTGACCGGACGACAGATATCGTGTAGATCGCCAGAAAAGCGTCGAGGTTCTGAAATCTTTTCTCTCTCGGAAGGATCGTATCCTAGAAACTGAACGAAAGTGGCTTCAAGAGATTGGGGCGCATGCTGTCCTTAGCGATGCGGCATTCTTGGGTTGGTGAGTAGGGTTTAACAGCTACATGATTTTCCTGGAACAACGTATCCATAGTCTTGCTGCTAAATCCGCAGGCATACCCTCCATCTTAATCACCAATTTTACATTTGATTCAGTGTATAGTTACCTGTCTACTCCGCTCCTGCAAGTAGATCTTGAGGCGTCGTCACGGCCAGACCACCTTACGCCCAACGACTCATTTACAGCGCTCGTACCAGATATACCTGTTCCTTCCGCAGAGATTGACCCTTTGGTCGCGCAGATACACGACGGTTACCGTTGTGCGGATCTTCTCCTCCTTCTTCCCGGATATATACCCATACCATCGTTCCCAATATACCCTTCACTCCCAGCGCCGGGCTGGATAGACGCATCTTTAAATTCATTTCATAAGAGCATTATAGAGTCCTTGTCACAGACCCCTCCACCATGCGCCCTGCATCCCAGTGTCCCATTCCAGTCTTCTATCCACTCACCCTCAAAGCTAAATACCCCTCGGTCTGTCATTCCAGCTCCCCTTCTTGTTCGCCCGCCAACTTCTGCGCCTTCACCGTACTCCGACGAAGGCCGTTCCCGTCTTCTTTCCTCGATTGGCGTCCCTCTTGAGCTCCATGATCCCGTCCGGACTAAGATTCTTATAGTATCATTTGGGGGCCAGGTATTCCGCGCGCCAAGCCGTACTCCGAGTAGGAACCACAGTCGCAGCAATACACCCAGTCCCTCGTTGACTGCACCATCAAGTCCATACTCAGAAGTGCCTCCGTCTCCAACAATCGCTATCCCACCACGCCTTGCAACGCCATCGCACATCTGGATCCCTGGTGCCCCGCCTACATCCAGACCTCCCGCTTCTGCAGCGCCCTCGGGCTCGTACTTTGACGTCCCGGAGGTCACGACAATGCCGCCGACGCCTAATTCGTTGCAGACGTCATTTGACGTGACCCCACCCTGCTTCGAGGAGGAGGACAGCCCGTTTGACGCTCGGCTACTCCCCGACGAATCGTGGATCGCAATTGTTTGTGGTACGTCAAAAGAAAAGTGGAGTGAGGACGACAAGGCCGCGGGGCTCCCGGATGGGTTCTATGTCGCGCCAAGAGACGTGTACATGCCTGACCTAACAGCCGTCGGAGATGTTCTGCTGGGCAAGTTGGTGAGTCTTCTCTGAGTCGCTTGTCTACCCTTGGCAACCACGATGTTCATCTTGCTGGTGCTTTAGGGGTATGGGACCGTGTCGGAGTGTGTTGATGCGTGTACGCCTTTCGTCTACGGTATGCTTTTTGGGGATAATTATCCGATGTTCCTGGAGTGGCTTATCGGCGTCTCCACAGTATCACGGCCTCTATTCATAGAAGAACATGGTCTGAGGCTGCTTCTTGATAGAGAAGGGGTGGGTGTGGAGCTATCGAGGCAGTCGTACGAGGCAGGTGATTGGGCGCTTGCGGTTGGAGAAGCGTGGGTACAGGGGAAAGGAGCAAAAGAGCGAAAGAGAGTTCAGGCTTCTGCTGGGATAGGGATGGATGATAAGAGGCAAGAAGGGCTTGGTATGGCGCGCAAAGTTGTTTCATGGACTCAGGACTGGTGGATGAGCTTGTGAGTGAAAGAATGAAAGCAAGCCTTTCATAGATAGAATAAGATTCGAGCCTGGTAGATCGAGTATAGTTGTGTATAATGTCATTAATCGATAGATACCCCCTGATATTGGAATTGTAGTTTGTCCTGGATACATACTATCGATTGCGACTGCTGCCTTCTTAAGGCTGTGCGGGCCGAAAAAGCCTTGGTATGATAAGGGAGAAGGGTTGGAAAAACTGGACGATCTCGTGCTCTCATCAGCTCGAATGAAAGTCCAAGATTGGTTATAGGCGATGAGAAATGAATATTGGAGCACGTTTCTTCGATCGGGAGTCAGCGTAAGACTTGCCACAACACGTACAAGTAGGCCCATAAGTATAGGACTATTTCAAAGCTAGCTCAAATTCGGAATCCTGATACCTATCTCTGCAATCAGGAGGTATCAGAGTTCGACAGGAATATATCAGTGCACATCAGTGGTGATGTACGACCCAGACATCTCACGTTTTGTGAGAGGGTGCACCTTGCAAGCCTAGGACACCACGGAAATTTTGGATTTGTGTGAATGATTCCAACGAAGAAGGAGCAACGGGTCTTCAGCGGCCCATTGGACGCCCAATGACGAGTCGCGTATGACGCGAATGACAAGTCCTTGAGCAAGTTCCGAATCCTACATCGCAAACAGCAACTACTCCGAACAAGCCGGTAGCTTCTCATCGTTATCTCAATTCTAGAACCTCAAGGCCTCAAGTCTCACTCACCCACGGGACCGATTTGGACCATAGTATTTCCTTCCATTTGAGGTTAGGCTTCGAGAGATACCGAATCCATCATGGGCCTTATCTATACCTTGGCGTTGTTGGCTTGGTGTATAAGATGACTTGAGCTCTTTGTGCGAGCAGTTCAAATCGGAGAGGAAAAGTATAGGCTTCATGAATTACCCTGGGCAATAGGATTGGCAACTTTCGATGTATGATCTCCTATGCCGGTGGTTTAAAGCCGTGTCGTAAGAGTCTCTTTTTACATGTGGGACTGAATCTTATAGACCAAGACCAAAACGCTTGCTCATTACAACAACATGGATACCTAATGACTGAAAAACGTCACCGAAGTGTAATTGACAGAAAGAACCGTAACGCCAAGTCTCCCGGGAATGGTTGAATTGTCAATGGTTAGTGGTTTAACGCACTGCCTGGTCTTCACCTTGCAATCGTGAGGTGTGACCGGAAGAATCTTTACCACCGCGACAGGGAGCATCGGAGATTCAGGCAATTTATGTGGTTCCCACCTTTAAGAATAGATATGGACCTCGGTCAGATGAGCCCTGTTATAAAACGACGTGGATCGCTATGCAGAAGCGTGTCTACTGGTACATAGCCGAATGGACAGAGTCAGGGACGATGCAAGAGGGGTTTGGCGGATCCGCCAAACGGAGCGAAACTCGGCAAGTGCAGCTGGGCCGACTGAGTCTGATTGACACTAACCACCATGTCGTCGCCGTCGCAGCCTGTGGCAATCAAGAGCCCTCGTCTCGCGTCGTCTGATACTGCCGGCAGCGTCCCCTCCTCGTTTGCCTCGGGCACTCCCATAATTGGCGTGGCTAATCTCCAGGCCCTCCAGTATATTGGTACCCCCCCTCCCAACATCCCTCCCAGAGCCATTCCGTCTTCACGTCGAGGCTCGACTACAGCCAACCTCCTTGGCTCTGGCACCTCTACACCCACTCTGAGCCGCCCTGTCGTCGCTGGCCTCAGTGCAATTTCCGGTACCGGAGAAGACACTCCTCCCACGGTTGGCCTTGATGATCTGCCTGACGAAGAGAAGGCCAAGGTCCTCCGCCGGCATTTGGTATTTAAGACAGAACGGGAAGGCGGCCCATCTGCAGAATCTGTTGACAGCAGCAGCTCTGACCAGACCATTGCCCCCGGCCCCTCTTCCCGTCGTCCATCGTCCTCAATACATCACGAGCAGCACCAGGACTTGGAGCCCTTCCCGATTCCGTACCATGCCCCTGGTGCTGACGTGACGTGCGTTTCTCCTTCGGTGTATTGTTTTGGACCCACTGATTGACTGATGACCAACCATATTCATTGTTTTCCGCAATTAGGCATGATATATACAAGTGGCATACTGGCGTCAGTAGGAGTCGGCCTCGTTCTGCCTCGTTCGCTGGTTCAAGTACACAACAAGATCCTGCGTTTGAGCACATACACGAGCCTGGAGGTTTCCGGAGGAACTACGTGACCTTACGCGCTATTGAGCAGGGCAATGAAGAACCACCTATGCTCACCAATTTTATCGACTTCCTCTACATATTTGGTCACTTCGTAAGTCATTAGATGTTCATTTGACAATGTTCATTCAAGTTTTGTCCAGGCCGGAGAGGATCTCGAAGATGAAGAAGCAGATAGCAAGGAGGAGGATGAGGAAGAGGCCACCGCGGTACCATCTAGGCAGATTTCTGCAGGCTTGCCTGATGTTGGCGAGGATTCCCCACTTCTCGCTCGCCGGTCCGCGTCAAGGTCACGCACTCGCCGTCGACGGAATTCCATCAGTCCAACAGGGACTGCAACTGTTACCCAGGCCGCTTTAATGGTTTGTATTCGCGTCATCCATGGTGCAGAAAAGCTCATATTATCTTCAGCTAACCAAGTCGTTCGTTGGTACCGGTGTGCTGTTCCTCGGCAAAGCGTGAGTTCGTTTTTACTCTCGTGCACGAGCAGACGTGAATTTTTTCTTCAGTTTCTATAATGGCGGCCTTGTATTCTCCGGTGTCACATTCGTAGCTATCGCCTTGATCTCCCTCTGGTCATTTTTGCTCCTCCTTAGAACCAAGTTTGCTGTTTCCGGCAGTTTTGGAGGTGTGTTGGACACCACTCACTCCAGCTTCCCTTGCCCTTACCTTTTTACACGTACACAGATATCGGTGGCACACTATACGGGCCATGGATGCGCTACGTTATTCTGGGCTCCATTGTCATTTCTCAGATCGGATTCGTAGCAGCATACACTATCTTTGTAGCAAATAACTTCCAGGTGGGCTTGCCTCTATTCACGTATTTTCTCCTTCCCCATTACTTTTTGATATCAGGCGTTCGTTATGGGAGTGACACATTGTCTCAAGTCCATCCCCATACACTACTTCATCCTTCTGCAATTAATCATCTTTGTTCCTCTTGCGCTGGTTCGCGATATCGCGAAGCTTAGTGGCACGGCGCTGGCTGCCGACGCGTTCATTCTCGCGGGTCTTGTGTATATCTTCAGTTCTGAGGTCTCGATACTTGCTTCAAATGGGATTGCGGACATCAAGATGTTTAATCCAAAGGAGTTTTCATTATTCATCGGGTGTGTTGTCCCTTTTGAAGCTGGGTAGAGGAACGATGAAGTTTATGATCTGTACAGAACAGCAGTGTTCTCGTTTGAAGGCATTGGACTTGTATGTGCTTCGCTATCGTTTTTTCCAGCACCTTACTTAGAAATCCTTCAGATCATCCCAATAACAGACTCTATGCGAGAGCCACACAAGTTTCCGGCTGTTTTGACCGGTGTCATGGCGTTCGTGACTGGTGAGCCTGTTCTCTGTCCTCTCCAACATAAAATGAATTTAAACCTATCCGATTCTTCAAACTAGTCTTATTCGGTGGTGCAGGTGCACTTGGGTACCTTACATTCGGTTCTCAAGTTGAAACTGTCATCCTCGTCAACCTCAACCCCGAAAGCGGCATAGTGCAATCTGTATGTCCTCTAATCACATTTTCCCTAGTACAGCATGATCCCAACCTCTGCATGCCACAGGTCCAATTCCTCTACGCCCTCGCTATCCTCCTCTCGATTCCCCTTCAATTCTTCCCTGCTGTACGTATCATGGAGAACGGGCTCTTTACGCGCAGCGGCAAAGTCGACCCGCGCGTCAAGTGGCTCAAGAACGGTTTTAGGTTTGGCATGGTCATGGTTTGTACGGCGCTCAGCTGGATCGGGGCGGCAGACTTGGATAAGTTTGTAGCATTCGTGGGATGTTTCGCTTGGTGGGTCCTTCCTTTACTTATGTCTGGTTGATGTTGGACTGATGTCGCGAAGTGTACCCCTGTGCTATGTATACCCCGCGATGTTGCACTATCGTGCGTGCGCTAGGACGTTCAGACAGAAGGCAGCGGATATCTTGCTTATTTTGTTCGGGACGGCAGCGTTTGTTTATACCACGTCTCAGACGATCGAGGTGCGTCTTGCCATCTCTATTGATTACAACAATCATGCAGTTCATGCTGATATGCCGTTCGCAGCTTATCCTTGAGCCTGCCAGTGGGCCACCGCAATTGGGACACTGCGTCCCTCCGAATTAATTAGAGAATTAGTTTCTTCGTGCGATTCTTAGGAATTACGGAAAGGAATGGGTGTATATGTTCGGGTAATTTTTTCAGCTTTTCTTGCTCTCTATTGTTCTCGCTATCCCTTTAACAATTTCGAACAACGAAGTTGCTCGTTTTGCAACTGCTTCGCACCTTTGTGTATGTATATATCTTCGTTCATTAGATCTCGCCGCTACGCTTACGCGTCAAGGACTACCATTCGTTCAAATAATCTGTACTCGCTCCTTGTCCTACATACGTCGGAATAAAATGAAGCTCGCCGTAGGTGCCGGAAGGACTTCTATCACAAAGCATGTCAATATCTGTCCTAGCGTCAGTTGTTTCTCATCTTCCGCCATGCCTTGACGGGTTCCCGGGTCTCAATTCAACCAAGTATTATTCTTTCCGCCGCGACCCAGGGTAATCCGGAGCAACCCTACTTTTGTGATCTGATATAGATCTCTTGAGAGGACGTAAATCTTCAGGTACCGGACACTGATCGCACGAAAAATAGCTTCTTTGCCCCACTGCAGAGACGTTGACGTTGACCTATTCACAGATTTTTGATCCCTTGAAAACGGCGCATACCTGCCAAACACTCCTTCACTCAGAAACCCGTTTGGAAAATGTGGCAAACTTTAGCGCAAACACGTTGATCGGACCGTGTCAAGCTCACACTAGGTCGCGTCGACGGTTCGCGTGCTCTTACACGTACATATACAAGGATTTCATTACACGTCGTGAAGCTAAAGCATAGTACAAAACCTCGAGATACACCAAATACAAATCTATAAAATTTAAATGCCTCCGTGACTGACCGCTGGCCCCAGCCAACCATCAATCAATCATCGTCACCCACCCTACCCTGCGCAACCACACGCCACCTCCCAGTTTCCTCATCGGTCTCCTCTGCCTCGTCAAGACGCTCACACGCCACCGTCGGACTCGTCCCTCTCCTGCCCAGACTCGGGCTCCCAAACCTCTTGCCCCTATCCGGGCTCAGACCCGGGCTCTCCACCCGCGGGACAAAACACCCAGAACCCCCCGCTCGGCGCTCACGCTTCCGCTGCTTGAGAGCCTCGAGATCCGCCTTGCGCGCGCGAACCCAGCTCTCTTCCTCTCCACGCGGGAGGAGCTCGCCGGGGGACCACGCCGCCTCTTCCGCCTCCGCCTCCTCCTCCTCGTCTTCCTGCCCGCTGTCCGCGCCCCACTCGGCGCTCAGGGGGGAGTGCATCGGCAGTGCGCCCGTGGACGCGTATTGGCGGTGGCGCTGGTACGGCGAGGTCGTGTGTGAGAGCGGGTGGGCAAGGCGCGCGCGTTCGGGCGAGGCGCGCGAGGAGTCGAACGATACACGCCCCATTCTGCGCCACGCGCCAAACTCGTTGACCGGGCTCGGGCTCGGGCTCATGTGCGGGAACGGGCTCGGGCTGTCTGTGCGCGGCGTCTTGGCGGGAGAACTGGGGAGCGGATATGTCCCAGTGCTCGCATTCTTCCGGCGATTAGGCTTTGTCTTCGACTCGGAGGCATCTCGCGTCTTGGTGCCCAGGGATCTTGCACGTTTCTGCGGCGTCCAGGACTTGATTCGGAGGGATGAGAGGAGCTTGGGTTGGGTGGCGGGGGGGATAGAGGGGGGCACCTCGACGCCTGCTGCGGACAGGACGGCGCGGATGGGCGCGTGGTCTTTGGGCGATTGCATTCGGTGGGCGTAGCTGCACGTGAGGCTGTGTCGAGGGGTCAGAGAGAGGGCAAGGAAGAAGGGGGGGACGCGTACCCGGGACCAAAGACGAACTCGCCCCCGAGCTGGTGGATGTCTCCGCCGCGTTCCCAGACGGGCAACCCGGCTTTTAGCGTGCGCAGGACGATCTTTGCGATGCCGCCCATGGCATAGTCGCCACTGGCAGAGGAGCGGCCCATACCCAGTTCCGCGTAGACAGCGAGAGTCGGATCGGTGTAGATGTCACATTCGAGCCCGAAGAGTGCGCGATACTTGGGAATAAACGCGGGCGCGCCGTTGCCTATGAGGACCAAGTCAACAGGGCTTTTTCCAGACAGATGCGGGGTGGTCTGGGAGATGCTAGAGACGTAGTCCTGGCAGTGAGGGCACCAGAAGTGGCGGATGAACACGACGATAGTGGGGCGGGTCGCGAAGAGGGAAGCAAAAGGGACACGAAGACCAGATGCGGCGACCACGGTGAGGGAAGCGGCACGTGCGAGCTGGGCGGGAGATGGCAAGGCACACTCTGAGGACGGGTCGTCATAGCAAGATGGGGCGGAGACATGCACAAATGAAGACGCGGTGGATGTGGAGCTGGAAGGCGGGATCGGCGACTGCGACACGTGAACGCGTCGGAGGAGACGGCTGTGCCATTTTGAGTGGTGGCTGGTGTCGGTGGTGTTGCTGCTGTCGCTGGTGGTCGAGACGCGGTCGCAGATGATGGGGAACGCGACGGCGGGCACGGTCTGGGCGCGTCTGGGGGGATCGCAGAACTTCTTGAGGTCGTTGGTCGAGTTGCGGGAGCGCAGGACCCACAGCGGGGCAAAAGGGTCGTTGGGGTCGGGAGTTGGGTAGCGAACGTCGAGGGCGACGTCGAGCTCAAGGACGGAGTCGATGGGAGGCGGGGGCTTGCGGCGGACCTTGTGCATGGAATGGAGGACAAAGGGAACGAACAGGAACGAAAAGTGGCTGAGTTTTGTAGGCGGCTGCGTGCATGGGTGCTGACAGAAAATAAGCACGGTCTCCACGTGTCCTTCCATGCATAAATAACAAAGCACCCATGAATGAGCAACATACCTTTTGGTGCAACTACAGGTTACAGCATCATACAGCCTGACACACCCTTCGACCTTCATTGTCTCTCACCCGCTACGCTGGTTAGTCAGCGCGTGACACTGCGATTGAAATCTCGCAAGTTTAGATCAGATGGATAGTAAGAAAGTAGGGTAACGAGGAAGTAGGGAAACGGAAAGCAAGTTTCAATACATAGAATCAGAAGAAACATAGGAAACTCGATGTCAAATGTCCCTGCGGTCATTGAACGTATCAACATCGACACTGAAAATTCCCCTGCGACGCGGCTTCACGTTTTTAGCCTGTAAAAGCCGTTGGTTCAGACCTACTGGTCTATTACGTAAATTAGAGAACGAATCTTCTCCGTGTGCGAGGCATGTTTCTTTCAAGCACTCAAACCATCCGACAAGGCCCTGAGCGCGGCCTACGTTTCTGTGAAAAGTTCGATCAAATAGAGAAAAAAGGAACGTTCAAAGACACGTACTCGTTGTCGCGTGAAGCCTTTAGAACAGGCTAGACCCGGTTAAGACTGACTCGGAAGTATCAAAAACGATGAAGAGGTGATGTCGAAGTCGACTTCAAGACGACTGATTTTCGCCAGCGAATAGGCTTTAATAATTCATGCATCATGGACTGGACTGATCTCAACACGGCATCTCAAGGGGCATATAGACAGCAATGCACGTCCCATAATGGCGATGGTTAGGCTTCTGATGCCGTCATAGGAGCAACTTCAGATTGTCAACTAGCGGATCAGAGGAGGTGCTGGTATTAAGAACCGCGGCTCGCAGTGCGAGTAGAGAGCCGCGAAACAGGAATGGGAGTGGGACAGGATTTAATGATGAAGCATTTGCGGGGAGGAATTCACCTTGGAGGCTCAACGGGGAGTAATATCGAGCGGTGAGGTGTTTGCTGTTTAGAGTGTACTTGCAGGGCCTTGTTCAACTGGAATCTGGCATTAGCACCCGAGAAACTAGTTTGCTTCGACGCGTGTTTTCAGCCGCGCCCACCCGTCACACCATATCTCTTTTGGGCTGCGTGACAATGATCACATTCATAATGATGCCGCGGCCAATTCTGACGGGATCGTGTGCGCTCGTGTGCGTCGTTCGTGCTATCTCATGACCACTGATAATTCTGATTTTTCAGCGTTGCCGACATCTGCCTCGAGCCATTACCACGACACACTCTGAACTTTGTGAGCAACATACCTTTTGGTGCAAGTACAAGGTACAGCATGATACAGCCCATCTTACACCATTTTCCAACTACTTAAGGAGGCCAGTCAATGCACCCTCTCGGTCTTTCTTGTCACCCGACCGGTTTGCCTTTCAAATTCCGTTGTTCCTCTCAAACACTGTTGTTGCTTCAGTGAGTCATGAATCGTATTGACTACCAAACAGTCACGACGAGTGCTGTGCAAGGTGCAGGTGACCATGGTGAGTGAGCATTGATATCTGGATCGATAGATGGCCACGTGCCACCCGCGCACCCGATGCAAAAGCTGAGCGCTGATGTGTTGTTATTTCGAGGAAGAATACATTAGATTTCTTCCAATGTTGACCGTGCGCGTACTCCCATCTTATTGACCCCGTCGTCCTAACGACTGACTGATCAATGAATATATGTAACTTTTGACACTGATCGATTGGATGTCTTAATGACTCGACGCAAAATTATGCACCTTCGAGCCGACTATGCAATGATACCGCCCTTTGAGTAAATTCCACTGAGATTCCTTTGCGTGCGCTCCTCCCATTTCTACCTCATTCGCGACGTCCTCTCGTCATGTAATCATCGAAATTGGCTACGAAATAAATATCTTCTACAAAAGCCTTGAATTCAACACGCAATCCATTACGCCCACGGGGTCCTTTGCAATCACACACAACTGTTAGCTTCAAATGATACAACGCCGGTTACGTTACCAAAGCATCTTGGTAGCTTCCCTTGGACCATTGAGACTCTGATATCTGTCTCTACTCTGTCAGCTGCCTTCGCATCACTCAGACCGCGATATTTGTTTCTATTCTGTCAGTTCCCTTCACGGAGAACTCCGATATTTGGGAAGCGTAGGCTTCACTGATGACCTCCATATCTGGAGAACTTGCTCTACATCTCCATTTTTTGGTATAGTACGCTTTGTAAAATAAGAATCGTATGATAACAATAATTCCGCGTACCTTCCTATCGCCCCTCTTTCAGATTTGAAGCATTCTCGCGCTCCTCCGATAGCTCGGTCCCACTGCTAATTTTGTGGTCTCAATATGGTCCTGAACGTACTGGCGCCATACGGAAATGCATACGACGATATGCGGGCCTGGAATGTGGTGCCCTTCACTTTTCTATCTTTGACCAACCCTACTTATGCATCTGGCATGATGTCCTTTATACGATCACGGGAGGATTTGTCCCTCATGACGACACGATGTTTTCCCGTGGTCATAAGATCATACTCTGAAAGCTCTTCAACTCGCAATCCGACCAATTTGGAGTGTAATCTCTTTCCGCGACCCATTTCTCTTCCGTTTTATTGCTCACAAACATCACCTTTTGCTGTGGCGCACTCGGATAGCTCAGGGGGACGGAAGATATGTTCGAATGGCGAATATACCAGAAAGTTGGGAACGCTAAGCTGACAGTAAGGGCGAGTATTCTCTGTAACACGTGTTTTCGTCAATTTTTCTTGCCGTACGCCCAGAACGATAGCTCAGAAGAATGCGTCGACTTTTGGAGCAACGGCGGTTACCGAGATCAAATAATCGAAGGGATCGCAAGTCGTCCAGACTGCGCTCCGACGCAATAACATGTACTTTCACACACCTTATGATGTTATGATGTCAAAACACGCCGCCGCCGCCGCAACATGCATTCGACGTGCACGAGGACTATGCAAATAACCGTTTTCAGTCCGATCGCCCTAAAAAAAAATTGTTGGCAATTATAAGTAGAAGATGAGATGACAAGCTCCATCCACATATCGGACCAACCTTCGCAGCTGTCTGTGATAGCACGAGCACTGACCGCCCCTGTCCCCGTCTTAAGTGTCCTCGGCATCTACTTCAGACGCAACCCAAATCCTCCCACTTCGAACTGCGATAGGTACGTTATATTCGTCGTTACAGGCAGCACAGTAGACTAGAACTCACCCGTCAAGCAGCACCGAGGTTATCAACCTTTGCAAGTCACCCCACAGCGACTGTCCTCTTATTGCAGTGCTCCAGCGACCATTACGAATTGTGCATTTTAGCAATTGATCAGTGAAACGAGCATGGGACAATCGAGCAATCCTTCTCAAGGCACTGCGAAACCTTCGCGTCCGTCGGGGGGCGTCAAAGGACCAAAAATCACTCAGAAAGCCTGATTGATTTTACCCCCTTCTTCGTTACGATGCGATTACGATGTTTATGACGGACTTCAACCGTGACTCCTGCACTGGGTGCGCGGGGCGTTCAAGTTGGTATGAATTCGGACGAGCCATGTATTACTAGTGAACTTCTTTCATACATATTTCATTTTGTTGCTCTGCGTGAGATCCACTCTTGAGAGATGGAAAATTAGCATTGGACTACCTTCGTGGAACTCATTTGAGATCTGGCAGTGGCGACCTTTTGCTTGTGAAAAAATCGTGGCTTTCTGGCTAAGAGTAGTCAGCATGAAGGCATCAATGAGTCAGTTCTTTTTGATTTCGGAAGGACAAGAGGCGGAATCGATACCCGAGAGCAAGAACGGGCACGCTTATCTGACCTTTTGCTGTGCACTTTCCTGCATCATCCTTTTATCTAGTAAGTGAAAAGTTAGTCTTGGCGGAGATGGCATCAAAAGAAAGGAAAAAATGAAGGCTTTGTGATTAAAGATCAGCCTTAATCAAGTTGCGTTACCAGCCTTCTCGACGTCACATCATGCAGTGTTTTTTCTTTATAATTCAATCGCGATGACTCGATTGCTTTGCCCAGATGAGAGGAACGGGGGCTGTGTGGCGCAGTGTATATAGTGTTGCTGTTTTTATTGGATATGATCTGATTGATGCGTATCGTGCAGTGGAAGCCTGGGTAGAGATATGGGTTTGATGTACGCCAATAGAACTTGTGGCGCACGATGAGGTGTTTGACCGGCTTGTTTCACGGAGATACTGATGTGGTGAGGACAAGAGGTTTATTCAAATTAACAATGAACAAGGGCCCCGAGAAAAGATGAGCTTGAAGACCTAGATCATGCACATCAAGATACAATCAAAAAAAACGGAGCCTGAGAAATTCTCTTCATTTTCATACAACAGCACTGCTTCGAGTCTCTCAATCACATGATCAAGCCGTTTGATATACTCTCTGCACACTTATTGGTGCTCTGGAGGGAGAGGACAAGGGGAGCACATCGAGGAATCGCATCCGGACCTTCACTTTGGATTGATCTTCGTTCCGTGGCAGATGAAATCAGAGGAGATAACCTGCCCGGCGCCCCGATGATGCCTTAATCTGCGAGATATCCGCCGACCCGGTTGTCAATTTGTTTGGCTGATAATGTCAACGAGACGTATAACTGTGTTTAAGCAATTAAGTCAAAATACACTGGCACAGCACTTAGAAACAAGCACATTCTGACACAAAATTACTAGTTGCTGACGTGGTCTGTCGGATTCGTGTGAAGAGGAAGGCTACGACTTCCGTACTCGTACCAAACCAAATAGAGTGGAGGATTAAGCAACGTTGGTTCTGGGTGTTGTACGACATACACATCAGAGAATGATAGACCGACTCATGTGGCAAAGACACATACACAGCAATTCATTGACTTCGCGTCAAGAAAAGTAGCGCTGTGAAATGCCAGATGAGTCATGGAGGGCATGAGCTGTTATTGCGCTTGCTGCGATATCCGTGCACAATGACTCCGAGTCCGACCGCTCTACGTCAGAACATAGTGTGTAAACGGTTTTTCATGTAGGTTGTCACAGATCCTGTCAAACTGACTGCGTGAAATGATATTGTGGCGACAATATACGCAGGTACTTGGGACTAGTTATGGAAGGAATTTAGACCTTGACACAGCATACTTTTCTCGATCTCCATATGTTCTGGGGCATGTCGCCCGCATACTCGCTGTCAGCTCCATAGTACAGTACAAGTTGGCAGGATGGCCCCTGATTACAGGAGGTGTGGACGACAGGCATACTGGTAAGCTCAGAAGCAATGAGCAGGTCTGTTCTGCGTAAAGGACCAAGATCGTGGGACCCACACGATATCCGTTATCAGTGTGCGAGCTTTTTTCGACGCTATCTCATGACCACTGACAAAATTGTTGTCAGCGCTGCCGATATCGGCCTTTGAGCCATCAACACTCGATACACACTACATTTTCAAAGTCTGAAAAAAAGTCACATTCGGTTCCCCAAAACCCCATCCAATGGTGCAACTTGAGGGGGGAAATTTTTTCCTCTTCTTTTTTACAGCGATGGATGACGACAGCAAGTGAGTTAGTTATGCCCATTGCCACGTTGCACGTCCGTCCGCGGTCTGATTTTGCAAGTTAGTAAAATTCTAATGGTAGTGAGCCTTCCTCGTCTGAAGGCTAGGTGCAAAGAGAAGACGGAATCTCTGAATCATCCGACGACAACAAGAGCGAACAGGTCCTACATCGGCAGTCCTAAGCCTCCGCTACGTTCAGAAATCAAGACGAGGTGGAGCCAACGCATCACGTCGAGTCTCGAGCTCATTATTTTTCCCGGTCCTCTTTTGACGGGTATCGAGGATCGCATAAGTACGTGCTATGCGTTTGGAGTTTGGGTGCATTTCCCTCCGCGCCATGGAGACATTCCCAAGTTTTTCAAAATCATTTTGGAAGACTTTAACTCCGCGAAGATTTGGTGGGATCTAAGCATCGCGGTTTTAACGGTATTTGATCGCCGGTGAGATAGAATGTGACGCCCTAAGAAACCGACTGGCAGGAGGACATCAGGTGCCCCAGCAGCTGTCCATGTCACCCATGGCCATTGAGTAGGCTGGTGGACCCGGATCAACTAGGCCGACGAAGTCGAAGTGACCTTTTGTGTCTCAGTTCTAGTGACAAAAGCGCTGAACGGGTACGGTATGGAAATCATTCAATCGGGCTGATTAGGGCTCGAGCTCTCAGAGTCTCTTGTGTCGATATTGAAAGAAACCAACCCAAGCCTTATATTATAGAAGCTAATAATTGACTATGTGAGGACGATTCGTTAAGGCGCTGTAGTGTAGCGGTTATCACTCGAGATTCTGATAGATTGACTTCTCGAAACCCAGGTTCGATTCCTGGCAGTGCCTTTTGCTTAGAGATCGTTCGTTTCCGCTTCTTTTTCTTTCAACGTTTTGTCCGACGTTTCCAGAGCGATGTTCCGCTTTGTGCGTTCGACTGCGAATTTCCCAAGACAGTTTTTTCCGGAGAGAAGAGGGCGATGATAGTGTCAAGGACAACACTAGTCAGTCACTAGTTCTCCTCTGTTTGCTTTGTTTCAGACGATCGATGACGGAGCACGTTCGTTTCCAGTGTTGTATGATGTCACCGACAACGTCCTTTTGAAATAGGCCAAAATCAAGGCTTTCAGAACCTCAAACCATGACTTCACTTTTCGCAAAAGCTGTAAAAAAGGTTTTTGAAAGGCACCTGGAGCAATATGCGCCACAAGACCCACTGTACGAATTTTACACTGATTCCAAAGGAAAGCAGAAGCGGAGAAAGGTACGGAATGCGACTCCCCTATGTATTATTGGGCTTCGTCTGATGCAGAACAGCGTCCGTTACCGCCAGGTCTTTCAGCGCGTGACACCAAGATACTGCAGTCATTAAAGCGACGTGCGCACTACCTGGATAAGGGGTTTCACGTCTGCGGGCTCCGGTTTGGATGGACGTTCCTCATCGGGCTCATTCCAGTGGTGGGCGACGTAGTCAACGCGTGGCTGAACTATTACTTTGTGATCCGCAAGGCGCAGCAGGCAGATCTACCGTCGTGGCTCTTGCAACAGATGCATCTGAATAACGTTATCAGCGCGGCAGTAGGATGCGTGCCCTTCATCGGAGATGTGGTCATTGCGGTATTCAAGACCAACAGTCGGAATGTGGCGTTGGTGGAGGAAATGCTGCGGCTTCGGGGGGAGGAGTACATCCGGCAGCAGGAAGGTCAAGAGGCGAAATTAAGCAGTAGGGACATCCAGCAGCTTAAGCCCGGATCAGGCTTCGGGGAGGGAAGATAATTCGACCTGGAATGACGTCACTATACTATCGCGTTCCCGTGTTAATTCTATCTGCTTTATAGCTAACTTCATATAAAATTGAAAATCATCAACTGTAGATTATTTTTCTGTTACTGGCGCCGTCAAGATGCAGCCCGTCACCAAGATTTCTCTCTCCCGTCCTAATGACCCTGGTTTAATTGTCCCACCGCCAAACACAAAATTTGACAATATACGGAAGGCAGAAGGCAAGTGACAGTCGCGTCATTGAAACTCCGACCGCGAATCTTGTACACTTCAAAAAGCATCAACACAGTGCCGGTAGTGTCTTGCATTCTTGCACCTTTGAATCTTTAAGGGAGTAACGTATTTCGTTATAGAATTCCAGTCACTGGTACTCTAAAAGCTTGCAAATTCCTCCATAGAGCTTCCTTTCCAGGAAACACTGGACCTTTACGTGATACCGTATAGTCTCTCGGGTATCATTGACTGAGTGTGTGCAGGATTGCATCCACTGTCCGAGTGACATAGTGTCACTCATGGAATGATGTTTCATTTGCTCCATACATAAGGACGGGTCTACAATGATTATCGATGGAACGACATGTCGCTGATACTCGCCGCCAACGCAGGCTCCTCGTCGCTCAAGATTTCGCTCTTTCGTCTCGCTGATCCTGTCAGCCTTGTTCTGACATGCAGCATTTCCAACATCACCGCCCCGCCTGCACAGTTCTGCTTCAACGGCACCGCCGAGTCTCTGCCAGCCGAAACAATCGCCGACCATGAATCTGCCTTCGCCCACTTTCTTACCCGTCTCGACAATCCTTCACAGATTGCATGCATCTGCCACCGCGTTGTCCATGGTGGTGACTACGCCGCCCCTGTTGTCATCGACCACGCTGCATATGACCGCATCGCCGCTCTTTCTGACCTTGCGCCACTTCACAATGGTGCAGCTCTCGCCGTTATCAAAGCCTGTCTCGAAAAGATGCCCAGCGCCAAAAGCATAGCATATTTCGACTCGGCCTTCCACACCACTATCCCCCGCCACATCGCGTCCTACGCCATCGACCAGTGCATCGCATCCAAACGCGGGCTCAGAAAGTATGGCTTCCACGGCCTCAGCTGTACGCCTCTCTCCCCTCGTATCTGTCCCTCACTGACGCCCTTCAGACTCATTCATCCTCCGCTCCGTCGCGCAGTTCCTCGAGCGACCACCTACTTCGCTCAATCTCATAGTCCTCCACCTCGGCTCCGGCGCCTCCGCGTGCGCAATCAAAGCTGGCCAGTCCCTTGATACTTCCATGGGTCTCACACCCCTCAGCGGCCTCCCAGGCGCCACTCGTTCTGGCGCCGTCGACCCTTCTCTCATCTTCCACTACACAAACAAGGCCGGGCGTATCACACACGACCCAGGTATGGCTGTCAACCTTCATGTCACCATGGCCGAGGACATTCTCAATCGCAAGAGCGGGTGGAAGGTCCTCACCGGTACGACCGACTTTGGCGAGATCGTCAAGAGAGCAAAGATACGGGTGCGGAACGAGGCGAAAGTGGATGATGAAGAGAGCACGGACCAGTGGACGCTTGCGTTTGATCTGTTCGTGGATAGGATATTGGATTTCGTAGGTGCGTATCACCTGAAGCTTGGTGCCGCCATCGATGCACTCGTTTTCTCGGGTGGCATTGGTGAGAGAAGTAAGGAGCTAAGAGAGGTCGTTGCTGCGCGGGCCAGGTGTCTTGGCTATGCCAAGGTTGATCCCGCGAAGAATGCGGAGTTGGATCAGGGCGTGGTCGTCGACATTGGACAGAAAGGTGAAGGTAAGGGTGAGAGGGAAAAGCGAGTGTTGGTTTGTAGGACAGACGAACAGGTATGTCTGTGTTGTTTTTGTCCTTCTTGAGGTTAATCCCTGTCAGCTTGAGATGGCCCAATCTTGTGCTCTTGATGAGAGGTTTTGGAATAGACAGGACTAGTTGATGATAAAACCATGCAACGTGCGATAGAAATGAAAAATTTATTTATTAGTCAAGCTTGTGCAAAAGAAGCAAAAGAATGTGTCCCTTTGATCATTGGGGGCACCGCGGATTGAACGCGGGACCTTCAGAACTTCAGTCTGCTGCTCTCCCAACTGAGCTATGCCCCCTTTCTTTATGTGAAATGTTGCGGTGAATATGCATGCACTTTTTGGCGGAGTAAGTAGACTTCGAATACTTCGAATCTATTCCCAAGTCAAAACTTGCTTCGACACCCTGAGAGGGAACTCACGACTACACAGATTGGCGTGAATCGAGGCATTTATGACTACCCGCCACACCTATCACATTTGAGCCGCGTCTGCGGGGGAACACTACAACTAGCATGGGACAATTTAGACACCCATTCGGAACTTTCCAAAAAAACTCCGACTACGCGATCTCGGAGGTCGGATAAGTCGACAGTGCCAGTCCTATCACCGTGTTCCATATTTCTATCTTAACACCCAGAAGGAATCAAGAAAATCTGCATTCCTACTAAGCAGATCGATCTGTGCTCGCTTCTGACTTACAAGGTCAAGGTCTCACTCGAGACTTGTGGCATATCGAATACGTTGCAATACGTTCCGACAGATGTCGAATCTTCTTTCTTTACCATTTAAGAAGACATATCCAGTCAATATCAAAGAAGCCGTTCGGGACTACATCTATACGCATGGAGGAGGACACCCAGACGAGTTTAAAGATGATATCAATCTTTGGCAAAACCTGAGGAAGGATGGCGTCGGTGGCATGGTGCATGTCAATCGAATTGATGCTTTTCTGCTGTCCGTGTCGAAATACCCTATCGTTATAGCATTCAGCTAAAAATATTCTCTTACAAGCTACCATGCACAACTGGTCTCCATCTTGACGAAACTTCCAGCAGATGTAGGTCGTTAGATCGAAATGACGAGTATTCAGACTCAATGTTTGTTCAGATAGGCTTGGACATTGCATATGCTCCTGTGTTTCAGGAAAGCTCTGTGCCGATTACAATGAGGAGTCTCGTGTTTGAGCGGTGTTGTGTCCTCTTCAACCTTGCTTCTTTATACTCTCAGCTCGCCGCATCCGAAGACCGATCCACAATGGATGGTATTAGACGTGCTACGGCAAATTATCAAGCATGTATTACCTTCTGAAAGATTCACTTCTAACCTAACCCTTACCGCTTTGTAGCACGCAGCAGGGGTGCTGGCCTTCCTGAAGAAATCGGCCATACCAAAAATGGTCTATCCACCTGGTGAAGAAGATAATTTACGAGATCTTTCTGAATCATTCGCCACATCACTTGAGTTGCTTATGCTGGCTCAAGCACAAGAATGCTCTTGGCAGATGGCCAAACTGAGTGCGCAGGTTCAACGCGTATGAGAGGTGTATCTCAAATTTTCGCTAGATCGATACAAAAATGCTCTCATTGCAAAAGTTGCCGCCCGGGTACTTATGGCTGCGATTTCCGTATTGAACTCTCGCAAATCATTTTCTCTTAGGTGGCCTCGCTTTACCAAGAAACTTCTCAGGTCATTCGTGGAGCATCGCCTTCAATAAAGGATATCTTCCCATCGGTATGTCATCCCAGATCTCCAAGGACTTTCGTTTTACCTTTCTTTTGCAGGACTGGCTTCCCCACATCGAAGCCAAATGCCACCACTTCGCGGCGGTATCCGAATACCGCAAGAGCATGGACGAGATCGAGACCAGTAGGTCCGCCTTGATATTTCTCATTAGTTTATCTATTCTTGATTCACGCCAATCTTTTCAACTTCCAGGTACGGAATTGAAATTGCAAGATTGCAAGAAGCACAGGCAGAGGCGAAGAAGGCATATGATATTGCCAGGCGTGGGCGAATAAAGCCCCCTGTCATACAAGATATCCAGGTAAGATTCCTTTTTCCTATGCGACTTCGTGTGACAAACTGATTCTGGCAGTCTTTACTTGAGATTGTCCAGAAAAATCTCAGTCGAGCTGAACGTGACAATGACCTTATCTATCATCATGATGTTCCCGCTGTGTCATCTCTTATCAGCATAACCCAAACGAATCTCGTATCTTCCACTGTACCACCCGCTCTACATGATCCATCGTCTCTCATTGGTAGTGGGAGATTAATTTTTGGTGAATTGGTGGGATGGGGCACCAAAGAAGCTATTAGTAAGTCCCCTTTCGGGGAGGTGGTTTTCTTCTTATTGCCTTTTCCCTAGATATCTATAATGATAGGCGACACAACTTGATTAAGGAAAAAATACTCAACGCGTCAACCGAACTACAAGATGCGGCGGACGAGTAAGCATCCGCTCGTTGTGCATAGTTTGAGACTGATACCGTTGTAGAGCCCTTCGGATTTTGCATCTTCCATCCTCTTTAGAAGCTCTGGAGCGCCCAGTAGGTCTGCCTCCGAGTCTGCTCCGCAAGGCTGAGGAAATACGCCATGAAGATGGCCCCACAAAGATTGAAGTTTCCATTGAAGATGTTCAACGGTTGTCTCAACAAGACCAAGCAATTCTGGACGAAGTCAGAGTCACAATACCTTCGGTGGCGCCTCTCTGATCTATCTGTTTCTCAGGCGATGGACGTTCTGGATAATGAAGCATCAGAGGATGAAGCTGCGCGAAAGTATAACAGTCTCGATAGGCTTCCCTCTCACGAAGCAAACGTTGAGTTGATAGCAAAGGAGAAACGATATCGCACCGTTCTGGCCCAAGCAGCCGCAAGTGACGAAACTGTACGACAGAAGTGGGACGAATGGGAACAAAGTATCGTTGAACTCACATGGAGCGAGGTATAGAATGAATCCACTGCCTTAAAATTCTACCTGCGTTGATATTCTTGCAATGGTAAATTACAGGAGGACCTCGAAGCATCTATACCTTCGTCGACATTGTCGTCTTCGTCCGCAACAACTGTGCAAGGTCGGGAGACCCAAAACCACTCACGGGCTCTGCGCGTACAAATTGAGGCTCTCGATGATGTGCACCGGGCTCGTGGACAGCTCGTTCGGCGGGCACAAACCCTAGCTGCTGCAGATGACATCCAAGAGCGTGTGACGAAGATCGCCGCGGGATTTGCGCGTCTTGCGGAGGTGACGCCCGCAATGTTTGAAGATGTGTTAGACGAGGAATTAGCGAAGTATGATAAGTTTTTCTCAGAGATGAATGAGATCCGGCAACGCCAGGGGGCTATCATCGCAGAGATCCAGGTGAGCCTATTTTTTGATCCTTACCCACGACTAATGCATTTGATGTGATTTTGCTGCGTCTTTTTTCTGGTTGCTACGACCGCTTTTGGTATGGGGACTGTAGCGCTTGAATGACTTGTTCCTGCGGTCCCGCAAAGACGACCCTGCTGTTAAGGAGCGAGAACATGCATTGCAGAACCTGGAGCTTGCCTATCACAAATATCGAGAAATCATGGGAAATCTCGACGAGGGAATCAAGGTACGTCGACCATGAACCGTTTTCCGTATACTGATGTTGATCATCATCGCGTTGTCGTTGTGCTGTTACCAACTCTGCTTTTCTCATATCTGCAGTTTTATAACGACTTGGCGACGATCTTGTTGCAATTCAAGGAAACATGTAAGAACTGGAGCCGTGCCCGGAACCAGCAGATTCAGTACGAGAATCCCTGATGGGCACAATCCGTCTCTGAAACCTGATTTCGTAGCTCCTTGACGCGGTCGTTACAAAAATTGTCGGTGGAGCCGCGGAGCGATATAGCCATCTCGGCGTCAACATTCCCCCCTACACCCACGGCATCTCAAGGCGACGTAGATCCGACAGGTTCCGTTTATCAATGTCCAAGTACTGTAGGTACAGGTCAGCCTGAGACAAGCGAACCCTCTCCGGACATGAGTCATGGGCCAGCAGCTCAGGGATCCATCAAGCCCCAACCACGGAGCGGGTTGCAGACTTTGACACCAACTCTAAAAATGCCCGCCAGGGGCAAGAAGTCAGCATCGAGCAAGTCGGCGCTTGGACTACCAGCGCTGTCATCGACAGAATGGGACTTTGAGGACATTAAACTACCGCCACCTCCCACTCTCAAGCGACGTCCTTAGTCTGGTAGCCGTTGGGAAGAGCGGAGCTATAGATACGCCTTCTTTGTGATTGGTTTAGGGTTTCTTCAACATTTCGTTCCTTCTATAGCCGGAGTCTCCACAATAATTTGAGCGAACATGCGGATCCAATTTGACATTGATTCAGAGAGATCTAACCGAAGTGATGTTGGATGATAGCAGTAAGCTTATGTAAATGACGGGGGGCATAGCTCAGTTGGGAGAGCAGCAGACTGAAGTGAATTAGCACATTCTGAAGGTCCCGCGTTCAATCCGCGGTGCCCCCATGTGATCAAAGGGACACATTCTTTTGCTTGTTTTGCACAAGCTTGACTAATAAAACCTATTCTAACTACATATGCTGGAACGTTCCGGGGCTGAATACATACATTCTAACCGAGCGTGGGGACCCAGTCATTGGTTTCTCTTTGGTCTCCTTAGGATCTTGAGAAAAGTCTATTGCCAAAATTAATCAATTGCATGAAATTCGCGGATGACAGATTAATTGACTTCTGTAGATACTATGTTGAAGGAAAACTCAATATCAACCTGTTGTATAAGATAAAAGCTATTTGATAGAAAACCTAACTTTGTAGTTGTCAATTTTTCATTTCATTGAGACCATAACACCTATTGAATAGGCTTATAGAGCCAAAGTGCTCAAGGAATTCTATGGACTGTTTACAAGGATAAAAGCGGAGACAGAGTTGCCAAGCAAAGTCATTGACAAAACCTGTTCAGGTCAAATGACCAACGGATTTTTACGACACAATCCGAATTACATAAGATGGTGCTATTAGGGCCCCCGCCGTTTTCTGAAAAGAAAGCAGTTAACAAGAGACACGCTGTTAGACATCACGGCAACCAGAAACTAGATGTTTGCTATACGTATATATGCACCGATAAGGAGGTAAAAAAATTTCATGTAGATCAATCAGTTCTTTGTGAGACCATGGTCAGGAAAAAGCCGACTCATCACGTTTTTGCGATCAACTGTGGCCGCACAGGACAACCCTCATACATTTCCACATCTCTTTTTGATACCCAACCCGCTAGCTCTGACTCCTTCGTATACCTCTCCCTTCTTGCGCTGTTGCTGGACTGCAAGCGCTGGTTCTGCGTCCGACCACATCCTGGCACCACTTTCAACGCTTTACAGATAACAAGACTACAAGACCTCATATTTTCCGTCCTTTGAACGAACATCATGTCTTATCAGGAACCTACGTCGCCGGGAGGCATGTCAAATCGCCGTCTCACGAATAGGAATACCAATCGTTACAGTGTCACTGCGCTGTTCAGCATGGCAGCAGAACAGGATGTGGAGGTCGAGGATGACCTGGCGAGAGGTATGTACGCCGTTGATAATTGCATTCTTTGAATCTAAATTATCGTCTAATGCCACCCCAGCCCAAAAGCGTCTCAGAGATTTGAAGGGCAAAATTTCTGCTCAGAGCAAGAAGAACTTCGTTCTTGAGCGCGATGTTCGGTACCTTGATTCCCGCATCGCACTCCTGATTCAGAACAGAATGGCATTAGACGAGGTGAGTTCAAAAGTTAAACTTCAGAAACAATTGCTTTGACACCGTCTCGGTTAGCAACGGGAAGTTGAGAGAACTCTCGAAGACGTTGACCCCACTGAAGGACACTATCCCGATGACCGCCGACTTCAGCAATACTCTAATTTGTTCTTCCTCCTACAATCTGAGCCTCGACACATTGCGGCTCTCTGCCGCCTCGTCTCCCTATCTGAAATTGACACTCTTCTCCAAACTGTCATGTTTACGTTATATGGAAATCAATATGAAAGTAGGGAGGAGCATCTTCTTCTCACTATGTTCCAGTCCGTTTTATCTGCCCAATTCGAAACGGCTACCGAATTCGGATCACTCCTACGCGCCAACACTCCTGTGTCCAGGATGATGACGACATATACCCGCCGTGGCCCTGGGCAAAGCTATCTCAAGAGCGTTCTTGCCGAACGTATCAATAGTTTGATTGAACACAAGGAGCTCAATCTCGAAATTAATCCTGTCAAGGTGTGTTGTATACTCCATTACACGGTGTCTGCTGAATGAAATCAGGTATACGAACAAATGATTAATCAAATTGAAGAAGAACAGGGAGTACTTCCACCTGAGCTTCCTCGTGGAGTCGCTCCGGAAGTCGCAGCTGCAAACTCAGATGTTCAACAAATCATTTTACCTCGACTAACTATGCTTGTCGAAATTGCGAGTAGTTTCCTGCTTACGATAATTGACAGCATGGAAAGTGTACCCTACGGAATTAGGTGGATCTGCAAGCAAATTCGAAGTCTCACTCGAGTATGTATCATGTTTTCATCATGCGCAACTCTGACCGATTTTTCAGCGCAAATACCCTGATGCAACTGACTACGCCATCTGTTCCTTAATTGGGGGTTTCTTTTTTCTTCGTTTCATCAACCCTGCTATCGTCACACCCCAGGCGTATATGCTGGTAGAAGGTGTTCCTGCAAAGCACCCCCGACGAACCCTGACTCTCGTGGGTTCAATATTCACTCATTCTCCAATCTTTTCTCATCGTTTCTGAGCAGATCGCCAAGATGCTCCAAAACCTGGCAAATAAGCCATCGTATTCAAAGGAGGCCTACATGATAACTCTCAATCCTTTTGTCGAGAACAATAAAGCTCGTATCAACCAATTTTTAAACAATCTTTGTGAGGTCGGTGATTTCTATGATACACTCGAGGTATGTGCTTGTACTCGTCCTTTTATCTGCGCATGAGTTGACGAATGCATAGATGGACCAATACATGGCTCTGTCCAAGAAAGACCTCATGATCCACATCACTTTGAATGAGTTGTACAACACACACTCCCTCATCCTACAACACATTGAGACTTTGGTCTGTCCTCTTTTCTCTGTTTCCGTTCCTTCCTTTCTTGACGTAAATCTTACCAGTCCCCTAACGACAAACAACATCTACGGATCTTGACTGACGAGCTCGGCCCAGCTCCGCCTCAAGTACCTCGAAAGGAAAATAGGACCATTGAGCTTAATTTGTACAGCCGTTGGGAGACGCCTATTCAGGACATACAAAGTGCACTGATGGACTCCGTGTCATCGAGCGACATGCTCTACATGGAGACCAAGTCCATCTTCGTCCAGCTTATCCGTTCTCTTCCTCATGCAGCTGAGAAACGGCCTTACAATCTAGCTGCAATTGCTGAACGAGCTGCAACGACAAAGGACGCTGTTCTAGTGCGCAAGGGGATCAAGGTCAAAGAAATGCTACGGGAGCTTGAGGAATTCAAGATTGTAGAAGCGGCTGACGGTTACAAATTGATGCAGGAAGAAGTGGCAGCTGAGCTTGTCCATTTGGGTAATCTGCGTGAGAAGGTTGTGCTCGAGACTAAATCCCTCGAGGCGGTGTACAAGACGATATGCGACCACAACAATTACATGCGTTCACAGCTGGAGCAATACAAGGCCTATCTTCAAAATGTTCGTCTCACAGCGTCAAAGGATAAAGGAAGTACCACGGGAGTCGGGGTCGTTACAGTGGGCGGCAAAGAAAAGAAACCTGTCAAGGCAGTCGTGCTTGGCCCCTACCGGTTCACTCATGCTCAATTAGAGAAAGAGGGTATCATCGTAGAAAGTAACGTCCCGGACAATAGGTATGACGTCGTTTGGCTTGTAACACTCACGTACTGATCTTGCCTAGGCGACCCAACATTTACTTCAACATCACATCGCCGACACCTGGGACATTTATCATCGCGCTACACTACAAGGGTCGTGAGAAAGCAATCCTTGAGATGGACCTCAAAATTGATGACCTACTTGAGAAAGTAAGTGCATCTGTATCTTCACCGAGGTTTGAGAAACTCAAATACAGGTATTCTTACTCTTCATCATGTAGCAAAAAGACAACAAGCACCTTCTGGACCTGGAATATGTACAACTGAACGTACCGAAGGTATTGGGCCTTCTCAAGAAAGTTTTTGCCAAGCGATGACCAAATATTTCATACCTTATCTTTATACACACTCTCTTTTACGCTCATCCCTATTTTTTGCGCTACCCACATTGTACGCATGTCACTTCACAGTCCTTTATTATTATTACACTGGCTCGTTCTTCTTTCACTTGCCTCTTCTAGGATGTATCATCTCTATGTAGCTAGCTGAGTACATGTGCCTCTCAAATGTAGTATCTGGAGTTCGTTTGTTGGTATTATTATTATGTCTGAACTTATTATCTGTCGATATTACTTATGGTCAGTACTCCAACGTCTGCGCGATGGCGTGAAACAAGCTCATCAGTGAATGAGCCGGTTGCTAATGCTTTGGGCGCTGACTGTCGCCGAGTTTGGATCTCCGATCTATGATCGGCGCTGCCAGTTGGCACTTCCACATACATACTTAATCTTTACTCCTCCTGAATTTCTTCATCCCTTCTTTCCTGTTTTGTTTCCTTCGTTTCATCTCGGTCTCTTGCATGCCTACCTAGGTGCTCCCTCGTCAGACATGTGGTCTTTGACTCCATTCCTGGCCTCTCTCAGCTTCCTCGCCGTTTTAGCAAAAGCCTTACAACCCCGTTCTGCAATACCTTCGAGTCCTATTACGCCTCGCATACATGCTGTATCATCACGAGACATTAAGTTGAACGGAACTTCTCTCACCGGTATTACGCCAGTATCACTGTCAAGTGATAAACAGTGCGTTCTGACGTATGCAGAATGACTGTCTGCTCAACATTGCCATGCAGGTCGTATTACACTCTCCTCGACATCGGCGCGATTCCTTTCCGGGTTGCGCTTGATAGTGCTTCGTCTGATCTGTGGATAATCTCCTCTGACTGTACCACGAAAACCTGTGACGCCGTGCCCCGATATCCCCTGTCCTACCAAAGCCCAACTTACGTGCCTGTCAACGACAACTCTACTACGTTTATGGTCAGCTATGTGGATGGAACCGGTGTGTACTACTCGAAATTCTATGTCCTTGATACAACATAATGATAAGCATTATGAAGTGGCATCCGGCTTTGTGGCCAAAGAGAGTGTTTCATTGTCCAATTTTACTGTCACGAATCAGGTGTTCGGTGCATCTCATCTATCTACTCCGTTCTCTATCTGTCTTACCTTCGAAATCAAGGTATGGTGACCAAGTCGAATGTAACAATGGTCGACGAGACCAGTGGCATATTCGGGCTCGGCTTTCCAAGACTGTCTTCCATTCCGTCAAGCGTTACAAATGGTAAGCTTACGTATGGTTAAACTTGCATTGAACTTGCGTCATGTGGTTCATAGCGATGCCGTTCCTTGTTCGATTGGTACAACAAGGCCTACTGGAATATCCTATATTTGGATTGAGTCTAACACGCAATTCGACCGGAACGCTTTCTCTAGGTGAGCTTTACCTTCAAGCTTTATCCCGTAGAAAAAATTTCAATTTTGGCTTTTATTTGAAGGCGCAGTGGATTCTTCCATTGTCAAGAATACCAGCTTGATCAACTGGAACCAAGTCATCGATTTTGCTCCTTTCAGCTCTGAAAGTAATTCTTCAAGCTATTTCCAGTGGGCTATACCAATCTCCGCTGTCGCCGTACGTAAAGATCCTCATATCGCATGGGAAGCCTCTACCATCACGCTCATATCGATGTAGATCAATGGAACACGAATCAAGCCGTCATCAACATATCCTAATATCACAGGCAATATATCGCTGGCGTTATTTGATATGTGTGTTTTCTCTCAATTTGCTTTGACCTGGCTTGAACTCGAGTTGTAGCGGAACACCAGGTATTTATGGACCGATTCAAGATGTGTGTAATCTTATAGGGACCTGGTTCGGTTTTAACCTTTGATTTACTCCAGGTCGCGCGGTTGTTCTCAACAATTGATGGTGCGCGGTTGGTTGACGCTAGTAAGCGCTCTAAATTTCTCCCTAAGGTCTTAGTCTGATCATGATCAGCGGGCCAGTGGGCAGTCCCTTGTGATACGGTCGAAACCTTGTCGTTCACATTTGGGTAACTTTGTTTCGTGTCGTTATCTGGTTCTCTCTCATGCCATCCGTAGCACAAAAAACTATACGCTCCTCCCATCTGATTATATGATTGGACCTGCATCAGGTAATCCGAACCTTTGTTTATCCTGGCCCCATGGATCCCCTCCTAGCGCAGACGGGATCGACTGGCAGATAGGTATGTTCCTGAGAGTGTTTGATAGTCGTGGACCCCCTAATGACTGCGAGTAACCAGGCACTGCTTTTCTTCGAACTGTCTACTCAGTATTCAGGTAGATGTTGTCATCCATCTTCCCTTCTCAAACTTACTGATTCTTGTCCAAGTTATGGTATTAATTCGAAAGAACCTCCTTTGATCGGACTATATCCTCTTCAGAATACGACGAACTTCGAAACTCCTGACTCTCTGTCGTTGGTTTTCTCGTCTCTTTCTGCCACTATTGCCACTACTCTACCCAACTATCTACTCCCCACACCAACTTATAAGACGCCCCCGTATGCATTCAACACCTCTGTCGGCCATCTTCCTCAAGGAATCGCAACCTCTGGACTCGCTACAAGTACTTACCACCCAATCCTTGATATTCACAGTAGTGTCAACGCCACAGTGTTACCGGAAATTACCCCGGCTCCAAGTCTTGTCACCTTCATTGTGACTAATACTGCTGGTTCAGTTGTCACTACAACATCAACTGTTGTAGAACCGTCGGTGACGCTAGGTGTACCTCCGGGATGGAACGCGGGTACTCCGTTCCGCACGACATCTTTGACGGTTACCCTCCTGGGATCTGTCCTGCCATGGATTTTTATCTATCTTTTCAGCACTGTTTTTGTTCTGTAACTCGCGATTTGATATGAGTATATATTTACCAACTGAACTGTTGCTTGACTTTCCATTAACTCGGACAGAAATGTTTGTTCGAGGGACTCCAGTACATGACCAAGGTAGCTATGGCTCAGAACGTTTTTGCGGAGAACAATTGGGACAGCACTGATGCAACGTCAAACGTTTTCGACTCAAATTATTGCCATAAATACGAATTTCCTTGTTCAAAAGGTAAGAAAACCATGTAGTGGGTCATTACTTGAAAGCCAACGTCTACAGTCCACGCAGCACCATTTTTCAGTCTCGTGCAGAAGCACTGTGACCAGGATAATGATCCACTAGACCTGTCCATACCTACCTCAGAAACGTCACTACCATATCTACTCAGAGCAACTTATGATATCCAGTATTAGTCGAGGCACTTTATCGAGTATTGAAGACGGCAAATTTAACCTTTGTCGTCATTACTCAACTTCTTTGTAGAGCCTCGTCGCTAAATGTTGTCCATGATTACTAAATACGAAATACAAGTGTATCCTTCATCTACTCAAGTGTTCCTTATTTGTCCAGGGCACTGACACAAGTGATATCGTGAAGAGTCCTTAGCAACAGGTCTAATCTGATTACTAAACTTTTTGCGTTCCGCGCTGATTCGCTAACAATGTTCTTGTGACGAGGAAGATCACGCTCCCACAGCACACGACAATCTAGGAGCAAATTCAGTTCATTTGATATATTGGCCCAGAATAAAGATGAATGGCGCACTCACAGCTGAGAACGCTGTTGGCCTAATCCAGTTGAAGTTGTCTGCCAATAAGGCACCTTGTACCGGAGCAGAGCCAAGACAACCAAAACTTCCAATCGCCAGTGCAAGACCGGTTCGCGCGCTACGTGGTACTCAGTGAAGCTCTGATCTGGTCTACAGAAGGCTACCTACCCAGATTCTCGAGGACTGCGAGCCAACGCAGCATAACCAGCAACAGACAAAGAGAGGCCTAGATATCGTCTCAGCACCGCTGTCTTGTTCGACATATCACTCAAGTCTCACCAGCACCAGAGAAGAGACCATATAGGATACTAACACCAATCAGAGCAGATTTAGTGTGACTGTTAAACGCTTGTTGTCAGCAAATGTTCGAAAAGTGTGGACTGAAAAATTCATACACTCCTAGAACGGCCCAGATCATTGCACCACTTATAATCCCACAGGGTGCTTGAAGATTCCATGGGCCAAATCGGTCTGCCAAGAAATTTCCACCGATGCGACCGAATGCACTAGCAGCATTGACAATGGCAAGCTTAGTACGGCGATGCTACGTCAGTCGTACTTCGTAACATGACTATAAAACATACAGAATAGAAGGCAATGGTTTGACCGACCCCATGTTGGACGGCGTATAACTGTAGATAGAAAACTAACAGGAGACATTTTTAGTCGTGAGCAGTTTAAGAGGCACGGACTGATGTACCTGGGAAGTAACAGCCAAAGAGCGAGACCAGACCACTGTAGGAAGTAACTTGCAGTTAATGTAAGGATCTACCATAAGATGGTCGACCTACCCAAAAACGCCTATCATATATGGCACATCTCTAAAAAAGCTAAGAAGATCAAGTGGTGGTGCCTGAGCCCGAAGATTATAGGCGGCAGGATTGTTCCGCATAAGGCCATTAGCAGCAAGGAGGCATGCTATCACAACGTACGCCGTTGCACGTACAGCCTCTGCAAACCCGAGTTTAGGCATCAAATGGCTAGAGACAAATCAGCACAGTTACAAGGCCATTTGAAGGATAAAAAGGCACTTTAACACTGATTGCAGAAATTCGTGGTCAGGGTCAGGAACTTTCGTAGAGAACTTTTTGGGTGACTCAACTGATGGGGAAAATGACAGCACCAATAGAGCTCCCGCTAAGGGCAATTCCAGAAGCAAGTGCCCTGCGTCGTTCAAAATGCATCACTAGAATGCTCATTGATGGCACAAAAGTCAGGCCGAGTCCGATACCCATTCCTACACCTTGCGAAAGGAAAACCTAGTCCAGACACAAGTCAGGTTAACATATTCACCCGTAGAACAGCACGTCACAGCACACCTGATAATACTCTTGCGGCTTGACTAACGAAAGCATAAAGAGACTACCAGAAAAAGTTGACGAGGCTTGACTGACTGGAGTTGGTGGACTTGAACTCACGAGAAGCTAAAAATGATCGAGCCCGTGATCACCAGTGCACGGAAGTAGCCAATGTCAAAAAGTTTTCCGGACACCAGACCAAGGGAGAATGGCATCGCCAGTTGTAGACTGCCAATCCATCTAAGGGACATATGTTGAAAAGAGGCCTTCCATTTATGACGATCACCTACGCAATTTTGCTGGGTAAATTATGTGACAAGAATTCCCGGGTATAGAAATCTAAATGAAAAATGAGCATCATGTGGCACACAGTAATGTTAAATGAAGCCAAGTACCTTGATAGACACCGAAAGAGTTAAGATAACTGCATATGTTTTCTTAGTAGAACTTGATAAGACAGTTCTATCTCAACTGACCCGAATGTGGCAAACATCATGAACCACCTGGAAAGCAAGAAAATCGTAACGATCAGGAAGGTACTAGACGTCTAGATGACCTACGAGCCGGCTACTGTACTCCATGCTCTGATACCGCCGTCCGGAATACCTGGCTTCAATCGTTCCGTGGAGACATTATTTGATTGTGGTGAGAGAGGCTCCACTTCCTCTGGCGTATGCATCATGAACTGCTGGGGGATCTGAAAATGCGGACTAGTTGCGCTGAAAGTCTGATGCCCGTGTGAGTATTTATATCATCGGTCTGCTGAGGAGGAACAGCCTCAAGGCCTTTGTCGGATTGTGGATCTACGAGGTTATTCAGCGAGAAAGGGGATATCGGCTATCGCAAAAGGTTTCATTGTTTCTCAACCATGGGAAACGAAACGCATCTTCAGAGAAGGCGATGAAATTTACTGATGTCAGAGACGTGAGCATGAGACGGTTGAAACGCAAGGCAAATGTCCTGATATCGAGCCAGTGTAGACAATTGAAGTCAGTGAAGAAGTTCTTAGTGTGGTCAAAAAGGTCCACTTAGGCGCCAGGGCATGATGCATAATGTTGCGATCAACACCGTAAAATGAGCCACAGGATCGTGAAATTTGAAGTCACTTGGATCAGCCTCCCAAATGCAGTCCAGAATAGAGGAGCCAGTAGCCTCTGATCAAGGATGTATGTACCATACTTATGTCTGATTAACAGACAAGTATACAAGTACTTCAAGTATGGCCAGAAGCTGCCAGAAGGTTTGAAACGTCCACGTGGATCACGGATTGGGATCGATCCTCCCGGCTCCGTGATGTTGATTTTGATGGACAATTATAGGTATGATAAAGATCTGGTGGTTCATATTGGCGGCGCCAAGCATCCGAGTCTCCCATGAGCAGGAGCAGGGGAAGGAGAGGGTATGTCACTGAGTAAGCCGCTTGTTTGAAAAGAGAGCTTACAAAGAACTAGCGTCCAATTCAACTTGAATGACTCCTCATGCATCCGAGTCAAAATCAGCCTGAAGGCGAACTTGAGGTATTGTCGTGTTTGATGTGAACTTACAGCATTTACAGTTCGTCCATGAGGTTGAGCCTGGGTTGTTGGATACTTTGTAGTGAGTTTTTTCATTACACATAAGTTTCCACTAATATGGAGACGTCAACGTTTCAATAGAGAGTATTTGCAAGGGGTTTTCACTGGAATTCGGCAAGCATCAATTGGAATTAGGCACAAATGGTTGACAGTTGATTGACATCGCTTACTCGAATATACCCTTTCCAGGATTTGTGACCGTCACAGAGTAGATGTCCAAGCAAGGATAATAAACAGTCTTCATGAACTTTTCACGTCGCGTTGAGATTTTGACTGGAAGTCATTCATGCTTGAAGAGCGTGAGAAGCGCGAGGTCTTTCAAGAAAAAC